>JAIXMR010000093.1:0-111746 GCA_025677835.1 Sporodiniella umbellata | reverse complement strand
CATTTTAAAAAAAGATTTTAAAGGAACTGTATTTGTCTATTAACATGTTCAGTACACATGCTGGGGTTGCAACTATCACAGCGGCTTAATGAGTCTTTTAGACTTCCTAAATGAGCGATCTATGGATGGGAAAGTCGCGCACGCCCGCATACCAATACACCACAAGTACTCCTTGCATGCCTTTCTAAATTTTTTTAAAGTGCATTTATGTTTTTATTCTCATAGGAAAAATTCCTTTTTTTGTGTATTCTTTTGACTTGAAATTGGAGAGTCCACCAATATGAAAATAAGGTATTGGGCATCGCGGAAAATTAGAAAACTCTAGATCTACGAATGCCTCTTTTTCAAAAAAAAAAAAAAAAAAAAGATTACTGTGTCATGTTGATTGGTAGTCGTAGTGTTGGGGCATTCAAAAACGGTATGTGTTGAGGAGCTTGATTAAGCAACATGCTTTCAGATTTTTTTTTTTGTTTATAAACTAGTATCTGTGTATTCTATTAGAGATTTTACGTTTGATCTTTTGTCTTCTTGAACGAAGATAATAGATGTATATAGCTTTTATTCCTTAGGTTTGGGTTATTGTTACTTCGATTGATGGTTTACAATTTTTAGAAACTTGCATTTTGTAAATAAAGTCCGTTTAATATTTTTTCCTTCATTTTTTTGTCCACTATATGCTAGAGTATGAGTCTGGTATTTTTCTGTTATTTTATACTACAAAACTATATCTTTTATGGTTGGCACTTAATGCTTTAAAGCTTCTTTTAAATTTTATCTA
Organism: Sporodiniella umbellata; assembly: GCA_025677835.1. NCBI lineage: Eukaryota > Fungi > Mucoromycota > Mucoromycetes > Mucorales > Rhizopodaceae > Sporodiniella > Sporodiniella umbellata. The sequence goes on along the minus strand of JAIXMR010000093.1, from coordinate 110,968 downwards.
TACACATCTTCAAGTATTCTTTTTTATCGGTTTTTTTTTTTATGTTTTCCTTGTTATATTTACAGATTCTAATTTGATGCTATTAATCTGTTTTTGTTCCTGACAGCTACAGTTGGTGTCTTTTCCTAATATTGTTTTAAAAAAATAACAACAATAGTTATAGTCTTTTTCGACTTTTTCTACTTCTGCATCTATTTTTTTATGTTTTTGTTGTTAAAGTAGCTGTTTTTTTTCCGATTTTTCTATTGGCTGGTGACGTTAGTGTATCTATATCATCTATACTTTTACATTTATTGTCAAATTTTTTTTTTACTTATTTTTACAAACCATGCTTTTCTGATTGCACAATTCGCCAGTTAGGCCTCAATAGAAACATATAATGGATGTCAATGGTCGGTTGAGAAAAACCAAACGCTATGACTACTCTACCAATTTATATTATTAGCAATACATCATGAGCTTTTAGAAAGGACGAGGTTCCTTATTTTCTCATGTTTTTATTCTGTTCACTATGATATAATGTTGTAAAGAGGCTAATAGTTTATATACGCGGTAGGAAAATGCCAATATTTAATGAGGGAACTAAAGGACAGTTCTATTACTTAAATAAAATGAAAGGGCTTTTACTGCTACCAAATTAATGTTCTTTTGCTCCTTATCTTGAATTCAAACCTCACTCATACTTTTTATTTTTCGATATATTGTGCATGGTGTTTATGACTTATTACTGTTAATCTTTTCAGACCGCAACATACAAATACTCTGCTGTACTAAACTCTCAGTTAAAGGAATATCTTTAGATACGCGACTTATGTTTTTGAAACCGGTGTGAGGGCTATAAATAAGCCAAAGCACATGTTTTGATGGTAAAGTAGTGTCTGTTGTTTAATGAAAGCAGACGAATGTTTTCATATTAGCTGAGTAAAAAATAAAAAGCCAAAACATCGCAATTTATGTTTAAGACTTGATGGCGGTCTTTATTCCTTACTCGAATTCTTTGTTTAATTTTAGTTATATCTGGGTAGTTTTTTATGTTTTAAACCAGAGAATCAAAAGAGTATGGATGTAGTTTTGGGTCTATATAATAGAGGAGATTAAAAAAAAAAATTGCTAGCTGCACTGTGTTGTGTTATGTACCATTAAATATTTTACATACAACCTATATATAGAGTATTAGCAGAAGATGTATACGTGCGTTAGAAACAGCCAATAAAAACAGACAGGTAAACAGTAAAAAAGAAAGCATACCTAGCTTAAGAAGGAAAAATCATATGTGTATCACCATCTTACTGTTCTCCCTTTTTATTTGTACAATTCATTTCTATGTCTAAAGCTATCGGTATTGACTTAGGTACTACCTATTCTTGTGTAGGTGCTTGGCAAAACCATCGTGTCGAAATTATAGCTAACGATCAAGGAAACCGCACTACACCTTCTTATGTAGCCTTTACAAAACATGAGCGTCTCATAGGTGATGCAGCCAAAAATCAAGCAGCAGTAAGACAAAAAAAAAAAAAAAAAGTGAGCAAACGAAGCGCTTTGTTGATTATGAGTAGTTAAAACCATACCATACGGTATTTGACGTAAAACATATGATTGGTCGTCGTTTTGATGAGCCTGAACTTCAATCAGATAAAAACCATTGGCCATTTGAAGTGGTTGATCAAACCTTAAATTAAAATCGAATACAAAGGCAAAACAAAGCAATTTACACCAGAAGAAATATCTTCAATGATATTGAGCAAGATGAAAGAGATTTCCGAAGCGTATTTGGGAAGCAAAGTAGATTCCGCTGTGGTTACCGTACCTGCTTACTTTAACGACTTACAGCGCCAGGCAACCAAAGATGCGGGTACCATTGCAGGTTTGAACGTGTTGAGAATTATCAACGAGCCCACTGCCGCAGCAACTGCATATGGGCTGGACAAGAAATCGAAACAAGAGGTGAATGTATTGATCTTTGATTTAGGCGGTGGTATCTTTGATATATCTCTCTTGACTATTGACAATGGAGTGTTTGAAGTAAGAGCCACTGCAGGTGATACACATTTGGGAGGGGAAGACTTTGATAATCAACTGGTTGACTATTTCGTACAAGAGTTTCAAAAAAAAGTTCAAAAAAAAATATCTCAGGTAGCGCTCGTGTAGTACGTCGTTTAAGAACCGCATGCGAGCGAGCAAAGCATACACTTTCGGCAGTAACTCAGACCACACTTGAGATAGACTCTTTGTTTGAAGGAATTGACTTTCGTACGTCCTTGACCAGGGCAAAATTCGAGGAATTGAATGGCGGCCTATTCCGAAAAACGATGAAACCAGTCGAAAAAGTTTTGAGATGCAAAGATGAACAAGTCACAGGTGGATGACATTGTGTTGGTAGGAGGTTCAATACGCATTCCTAAAATACGGGGTACGCCACAGATTGAAGTTATATTTGATGTGGACCCTAACGGTATTTTGAATGTCACTGCTATTGATAAGACCAGTGGTAAATCAAGTCACAATAACCAACGACAAAGGGCGTCTATCGAAAGGGGATATCGAACGTTTAGTGAACGAAGCCGAATGCTACAAGGCAGAAGATGAGGTCTGGGCAGCTCGAGTGAAAACCAAAAATGGCTTTGAAGGGTATGTCTATCAAATGAGAAACGCAATTCAACAAGAGGACGAGTCAGGACAAGCAAAAGATGAGTGAGGTAATACATGAGGCAATCGATTGGTTAGAGCGTTCATCAGAGGCGACTATTGAAGAATACGAAGCTCGTCAAAAACAATTAGAAGACGTGATAGATCCAGTTATAGCCAAACTTTGTGAAGAGAGAATAAGGGCAGCGTCTATAGAGAAAAAGTCTGAAGAAGAAGAGCCTATCTTAGAAGAGGTAAACTAAATGGCCATTCTATTGGTTTCCAAAAAAAAAAAAAAAAAAAAAGCTGCCATCTGCGTTTTCTACCTTAATTTGTGTGATACATTTTGATAAAGATGGTTTGTATTTATAATTTTCTGAAAACTGTAAAACAATCACAATAACTCCAGAGTAGCTCAGTCAGGCCAGTTGCTAGTCATGTGGTCATCAATCGATGTACTTGTACCACCACTTTTCCTTTTTAGTTACCTTTGCCATTTAGGGGTATTGACATGCAGAAAGGGTTTACAAAAAAAAAAAAAAAAAGACGAATTGAGTACGACTATACAAAGATTTTATTATATTTTTAATGGATGAAGTGTGTTGATGTTGTATGTGTGTGTGTGTGTGTGTGTGTTATATACAGTTTCTTGTATTTTTTTCAAAAAAGAGAAAAAAAAAATAGAGAAAAATATGATGTAATGACTATAACGAACCATTCTTCTATATTTTGTTATGAGCAACGAGTACATTCTTCATCCAAAGACAAAGCTCTTTTACAAGTAGGGCAGATTTTTCTACAGGCATCACAGTTCCAACCAGCAGATAACTTTTTGCCACAACCACACACAGCTTCCTCATCTTCATTGTCGTCTTCATCGTCTGTCTCTAACATGTTTTGGTCAACAATATGCTTGGACATCCATTGAATTTTGATCTCTTTTGCTTGTTGGCTTACAGATACTGCAGCGTCTGGCATATTAAAATGATAGAAAGACTTTGACGAGCAAAAAAAAAAAAAAAAAGAGTAAAAGAAAAATAGGATTTTTTTTAAAAAAAAAAAGAGCGCTCGCTCTCCCCTCTTTCTGCTGTCTTTATCTTGTCAACGTTGGCTACTTTTTAAAAGTCAGAATGAAGCCCACTCCCCTTTCTCCATTTTTTCAAAAAACACGTGGAGCTTATTATTTGTTTTTTTTTATTGTCTGAGCTCTTTAAATGCTAATAAAATGACAAAGCAACAAAATAAAAATTTAATAAAAATCATAAAAATAGAAATATTTATCCTATGCTACTATGCTGACTGTAGTAGATCTTTGCCTCTTTCATAATGACTAAAAAGAGTGGCGTCACTGTTTTGTTGACATATGAAAATTGGCTTCCGAGGAGTGTGTATGTGTGTGTTTATGCAGAGAATAGAATTCTCTCTTTTTTGTTTTCAACCCCTTTCAAAGTGTTTCAACACAATTGCTTTCAGAAAGAAAATTAAAACGTGTTTACGAAACCAACTTTGTAGTACAATTTGACTGACAAGCTCGGTACGTCATGAAACCTTTGTCTTGTTGGCATAACGCGTGTGCTTGTGTTCGTGTGTGTGTTTAGGTGATTTTCTAAAACAAAACAAAAATCAAATCACGGTTTTTTTTTTACTACTTGATTTTCTAAGGATAAACTATTTACTTCTTCTTTTCTTGGAAGCAGGTCTTGAAATTTTTTTAAAGTTTTATTACCAACAATTAAAAGAAACCAGTTTTTTATTTGTTTAGAAATCGAATAAGGTTGTAGGGCACCGTTACTGTTACCCTTTTTTGTTTGTTTTTCTAAAATGGCAAGTCAATTTCACAGGACTTCGGGTATGCACTGTATTTTGTGGTGCATTCTTAGTGTGATCTTTTTTTCCTTTTTTTTTTTAGCAATTTCAAAAATTTTTGGGTTTTTTTTTTTGGCGGCAAAAAAAAAAAATGCAAAAATTAGAAAACACCTCAAACCACGTAGGCCTAAATTTAGAATACAGTTGTTTGCAATCATTTCAAATTATTTGGGGGTGGATCAAATTTTCTGAAGACCAATGCAAATCTTTCAAAAAAAAATTCAAGTGAGGTATTCCAATAACGCACACAAAGACTTCAATATAAATAATTCATCCTGGCCATTTTTTTGGTCTCAATTCATCCTGGCTTCATCCTGGCCTTTTTTTTGGTCTCAATTCATCCTGGCCTTTTTTTTTTAATAAACCCGATTCACCCTGGCTTCATAGCCTTAGTTTATTCTTTACTTTTTGGTTTTATTTTACACTTCCGAACTATGGTCATTATTACCAGAGAACAAGCTATATGTATTTTTTATTGCGAACCTCACAACAAGGATAATGTTCAAAAATTTAGCAAAATTATAGATGATTTGCAAAATGTCGAAATTTGTTACGATGAGGATCCTAGAAGACCCTTTTTATGTTCTTTGAAGTCATTGAAACTAGCACCTTCGAGGTACCATCAATATCCGGCTGTATTTGAGGAAAAAAGCAGTGGCAATCCATGAATAAAACACTTTCACGAAGAGGGTTTATTTTATATATATACATAAAAAAAAAAGAGGTGTTTTGGAAATAAAATGCTATTTTGAACGCTGATACAATTTGCTTCTACCATTGAACATCTTTAATTTTTCGTGATTAGCTAAAATTTCATCACGTTCAATAATATTGATTGTGTTGGTATGCGGCAAATTATCAATGATAATTTTTTTAATGCTGGTATTATTTCTTAAATGAAAGGAAAAAGTTAGATTGCTTTATTTTGACAGCAATTTTCACTTACTTGATGAAGCCTTTTAAATCGTTTGAATTAGTTGTCAAACCAGCGGAATCAAGAGTGACCAAGCAAATCTTGGGGTTGACCACGACAAACTTTAAGAGTTCTATAAAAGAGATTACTATTCAGCAAGAAATGAAACATTGTAATCAAGAGTATATTGTATTGCCTTGTATGTCCCCGTCCACATATTTCAATTTCTCTATGATATCATTGGGTTTGGAATCTCTTTCGATAAGAGGATCACTGGAGCTGCTGTTTACGGAGACAAATATTTTGTCAACTAAAGATCGCTCTTGCAATCGATCTACCATCAGTTGAAGCAAGCGTACTCGAACATGAAGATCAATGTTTTGCTTAGATTTACGGGCATATCCTATGATAAGATAGCCCTCTTTCTTTAATGTTTCTATGTTATGTTGATACTTAGGCAAATAATTTACAATTTTGTCAATCGTATCGTCTATGATAAAGAATAATCAATATAGTAAAGATAAAGAATTTAAATTCAGTATGTCTTACCAATAAATTCTTCTTTCAAAACGTACAAGCACCTGAGTGATATTCTTTTGCTCAAACTATTTTTTCTTCTTTTCACTTCACTATTTAAGAGACCTAACTTCTTGTCATTGCACCATTTATTGAAGGAGGAGGAGCTGGTGTCATCAAATAAATCCGAACATTCCCATACCTTCGATAAGATATCTTTCATTGACAATAATTGTCTTTCATACGCGATAGTGTTATTCGGATCATCAGGAAGGTAGATCAAGTTTAAAAATTGTACAAGCTGTGGTATATTATCTATGAATATGGTAGCAGTGAAATCAGTTGTCGCTGAAAGTTTTTTTTTGTAGTTATACATACTTAATATGTGTTTCTTTTGGACTTCTTGTTCCTTGCCAGTTTCATTTGCAATTTCCTTTTGTATGTATGGATTTCAAACGGATGCGAGTATATTGTTTTTGTACATTGTAGAGATGGTCTTTTGGGATCGTTGTAATAACAGATTTCGACATTCTTCAAATTGTCTATGACTTTAGAGAATTTTTCAACATTGCACTTGGTGAATGGCTCACAATAAAATATGCATAAGGCTTGTTCCCTTGTAATGACGATCATTTTGATATAAAAAATGGCCACGATGAAGCCAGGGCAGACCTTCGTGTTTCAAATAATCAAATAATAAGAAAAAACAGTCTAAAATCTTTATTTTTCCTAAACCTCTAGAGACAAATGTTCTTATACATTTAGATATCCTATCCAGTCATGGCAGTCTGATATCCTTTATTCCTTTTTAATCCTATCCAAGTTACTAGTTTAACGTTTTATCCAATAGTTTAAATTCAATCCATATATATGGATATCTTTATTTTTATTGGTTTGGGGCGTCCGCCCAGGATGAATTGAGACCAAAAAAAAGGCAGGATGAAGCCAGGATGAATTGAGACCAAAAAAAAGGCCAGGATGTGGCCAGGATGAATTGAGGCCAAAAAAATGGCCAGGATGAATTATTTATATTGAAGTCTTTGTGTGCGTTATTGGAATACCTCACTTGAATTTTTTTTTGAAAGATTTGCATTGGTCTTCAGAAAATTTGATCCACCCCCAAATAATTTGAAATGACCGCAAAATTCTGATTTTTAAACGCAAACAACTGTATGGAGTAAGTTTCTAGTTTTGGTAAGTTTTTGTTTTTTTAAAAGATATAAGACTAGAAATGAGCATATAGGGAAATATTGTCTTTTTTTTTTTTAGAAATAGAAGTGTTTCTAGTCTCTCTCAATGTTTTCTTTTATTTGTATAGTATTTCAGTCTCAGTAATACGTCGATCGCTTCTAAAAGCGTTTCTTTTGCTTTAATAAACTAAGTATCATCCATTGTTTCAACTAAAAACAAATAACAAATTTTTTGCAAACTATAATGGAATAAAGCCTGGTTACCAACATTTTTCATTCTGGTAGATAGCCTCATAGTGCTACTAAAAACGCTCTGAAGGTACTGTTCGTTTAATAAAGTTTAGTTTACAGACAGAATACGCCGTTTTGGTATCAAGTACAAATTCGACGATAATAGAAGGGCCAAGAAAAAAAAAGGAGGATTCAATCATGTAATTGCTTTTAATAACGGTTTGTATTAACAGATTATTTGATGAACTCAAACAATCCTTATTGTGTGCAAGAAAACTAATTTTCTGGTCATTGAATCAAACAAGATTCAGCAAAAGAAGAAAAAGTAGGAGACAATTAGCTTGACAAAGCGTTTTTCTTATTTAGCATGAATAACTTGAGTCTGCTTTTTACGGTATCTTAAAGACAGCTGTGTATAACTTTAGAACAGCTACAGATGAACTTTATGAAAATAATAGAGAATATCGTTTCTTTTTTTAGAGATTCAGAGAAAATTTACTTTTACGGTATATAGACATCCTCCAAAGAAAAGCGAAAGAGGTTTTCTTTGTACACCTATCGTGTCATACATTATTAGTGTGGAATAAATCCCAGATTTTTTGTAAAAAAGTAAAGGGATTCTTGAAAAGATTAACAGATGTTTCTTAGTTTTTTTAATGTGGTACTCAATAAAATGACATACTTTTCTTACTGCCTTTTTTTTAAAAGAAAGTATTTGAGCCATTTTATCTAGCCGGAGCACTCGGAACGTTGATGTGTCCGTGTAACAAATAGATCTTTGAGTCCAAAAGAAGTATTGTTTTTACTACTCAGAGTGAGAAAAGAGTGAATAGGAATGTGTTGTACAAACACTTTTATTTTGCTGTGGGGAAAAACCAAAAAAAATGTCGATGTCATAAAAACAACATCCAATCCAAAGTACTTCCGAAAAAAAAAAAACAAGAATTCTTTTAAAAAAAGATTGTATCTAAAAAAAAAGTCTTTTTTCTCTTTAATATATAATAAAAAACCACCATCTTCTTTATTTATAAACAAATAAATAAAAAGAACACTTTGTTTCATGTAACCTTTCTTTTTCTTTTGAAAAAATAAAAATAGAAATAGTTCTTTGAGCCAATCAAAAGAATCCTTGGTATTTTAGCATAACCCTTCCCAAAAAACCGGACATCCTTTCTAGTTTGGATACAAAAAAAAAAGGTCTTTTTAATAATTAACAAATCAGCACAGATACAACGTTACTTAGCAACAGAGTATATTGCCTATCAACAAAATATGTCCCCATAGCAACGGTTTCGATATCGTAGCAACACTGGTAGTTCTTCTTTAGAGTCACAATTAAGAAACATTCGTTTATTATTATAATTAGAAGAATTTAAATGGATAGCAAACGCGGTGTTAACCATACCCCCAAACTTTTTTTTAACTTTAATTGACTTATGAAACGTTTTTTTTATATGAATCGTGTTACCCAAATAGAAAGCTTATGATTTTCAGAGAAAGGGGATTACACCTATCAACAAGTGTAACTATTGTTTCCTTAAGTAAGAAAAAGAGAGAGAGGAAATGGGGAGAGAGCCTGCTCAAGGATTGGGTTCTAGCTAACCAAAAAAAAAAGGGGGAGACGATGAGAGAGGAGGGATTATGAAAAGGATAGGCGCTGTTTTTATCGATACTGATGACGTAGAATCCTAGTTTCAAAAACAGACAGAGTGCCCTTATCGCTTCAAGCAAAAAGAGTGGGTTGAGTACTAGAGTTATTAAGGTAATGCATATAGGAAGAGAAAACTTCCCGCCATATGAGATATAGTGTGGTTGCTGAAGGATATTAATGCTTTCAAATGCAAAACACTGTATACGATCATTTCCCCTTTTTAGATAAATTGTAAGACAATCCAAATGACCCGAATTCGGAATAGACGTGAATAGAGAGAAAAGGAGGGAAACGATTTTTAAGTTAATAAACTCATATACTCATGTACGGATTACATACGATACTTGCGTATAAACAAATGAAAGTCTGAAAATAAAAAAACAAAAAAATTAGAAAATAAGTTTTTTTTTGTTGATCTTGATTAATGTCAAATAAAATGAAGTTTGGTGTTACAAACCAAGTAATCCTATGTGTATGCTTTTAAGCTAACTAGAAAAATTTGATGTTTGTACAACTTTTGAAACGCTTACGGTTTACATATAAACGCCTTGCTTTTTTTTTTCTCTTTTTTTTTTTTGCTAAAAAAATTTCTCTTTTTTTTTCCTGCGAAAAGGTCAATTATATACTTTCCTGTTATCAAAAACACTTGAAAAAAAAAAACAATTCTAAAGACTTTAAACGATGCCACCTGACAGACCTACGAAACCTGCTCTCCCAAGACCTTACCCTGCTCCGGTCAAACGTTAAATTTTCTTTTTCTCTTTAACTTGTATATGCAAGTCATTGTTCACTCCCTTTTTCTTTAACGATGCTCACTCGCTCACTCTCTACACTCACTTTCTTTACCCAAATACCCCTCCCTATGTGCGGATCCTTGATCCTTCTTTTTGACTGTCATTTTGCTCCCTTCACTTTTTTATGTAAATATGTTCTTTAGTCTTTTTCTGTTTATACCCTCAATTCTATGTTTCTTAATAAATGCAAGTTGCTTCTCTCTCAATTTATCTTTACTGTATTTTTATTTGTATAGAAATTTGGTATTTTTAGACAGGATATCAACAAATTAGCTTATGAAGTAGGGCAACTAAAACATATCTTTATACATAGTTTTTTTTTTTATTTCAAAGAAAAAATAAAGAATCTTTCGGGGGAGAGCTGTGGACTCAGGTTTATTGTTAGATAGAGGTTTTTTTTTTTTTAAAAAAAAAGAATATTTTCTTTTCCTTTTACTTTCAATCTTTTCTAGTGTAACGCACATGGCGACCGCAATTCTGGAGAAAGACAGGCCTGTCAAAAACAATAAAAAAAAGGCTATATTATTATTATTATTTTGGGCGTTTATTTAATCGTCTCGGTTCATCTTTCCGTTTTAAAAAATTGTCGGAAAGCTAAAAAAAAAAAAAAACCCTGCTTATTTTTGTTTTGTTTTTATTTTTATTTTTCCGCCCTCAAAGTTATTAGAGCAAGACAAAAGGAGGGGATAACTGTGTGACAGGACTATAGATTGTAGATACTGACAGACAGGGCTACATCCCGAGTAATTAAACTGACGTTTTTACTCTCTTGAAAAAACTCTTAAGCGTTAGACTCTGGACTTTCTTTTTTACCTGAGCCTTTTTTTTAAGACCTATCCCCTTATAGACATACCATTCTGTTTTCTTTTTATTAACTCATCTGAGAATATTCTATCTGAGTTTGTTTGTTTCTACCGTTGATTGCTGCTTTTAACTAAATAAATGTACGTGTGCGTGTCTGTTTTCGGATATATCGTTAAAAACATACACAAAAAAAGCGTTTATAATTTATATAGTAGGTAAAACAGATCCTTTTAATTTTATAAAGTTCATTTTTTCGCTTTTTTTTCATTGATAGTTTCTCTTTTAACTCTTTTTGGTAAAAGGCCGAGAAAGACAAGGCTTTGTTTGGAAGAGATTCAAAGTCATCAGTGGCTTTAAAAAATGAAAAAAATCGTGAAAAAAAATAACAATAATTAACAATAAGCTCATTTCCAACTTTAATGAAATTAAAAGAGCTAGAAAGCATACTTCAAGATTGTCAAGTATTTGGTAACTGAAGAATTAAAAGTTTAGAGTGAACTGCTTTTTCACAACAAAAAAAAGATGAACCCAAAATACAATTTGAACAATATCCAACCACGCCTCACTTGGCTGCAAGAATGCTTTACACAGCAGACGCAATGTATAATGACATTGAGGATCAAAGTGTAGCTGACTTTGGTAGCGGTTGTGGCATCCTCAGTATCGCTGCCAACATTTTAGGTGCTGGGTAAGAAAATAACCAAAAAAAAAAAGCAGAAAAGCACTCAATTTTTTTTAGTTACAGTGTTGGTTTTGATATTGATCCAGATGCCATTGCCATTGCTCAAGAAAACAGTGAACAATTTGAAGTTCCTATCGATTTTGTCAATGCAGACATCTTGTCCTTTAACTTCCAAAGATTTACTGATAAAATAGATACTGTCATTATGAATCCTCCTTTCGGTACAAAAAACAACAAAGGAATCGACATGCTAATGTTAAAGAAGGCTATTGATGTAAAGACTAAAACAAACACAAGACACATCTAACTCTTAATATGTGAAAAGGTGGCTAGTCTTTCCGTTTATTCTCTCCATAAAACTTCCGCAAGAGATCACATTATGAAGAAAGCAAAAGAATGGGGCGTATCTTTTGAAGTAGTAGCTGAAATGAAGGTAAGAGACGCCAAAAAAAAAAGGTTCCCTTTTGTTTTCCAACTCCTTTTATGCAGTTTGATGTGCCAATGATGTATAAATTTCACAAAAAGAAAAATGTTGAAATCGCTGTTGATTTTCTACGCTTTGAAAAAACAAAAAATAATGAATAAAAAATAGGTGTGCTGCTATACCCATCATATCGGTCTTTCAATAAGCGTCATTACATCATACAGAAAAAGCCCCGGAAAAAGAATCTATTTTATTTTCTTTTTTTCTTTTTGACACGCTTTTTATATTTCTTTTCGATTTTTGCACAAAAGAAACAATGGCTGATAACAACGAGACCAATGCTACCCAATCAAAAGAGGCCACTCGCCTTAGTGAGTTCGTGAAACAAGCTCCTGGTGGAGAATATACAATTGATCAAAAGGAACAAGAACTATGTAGACAAGGAAGCCAAGGTCAGAGTGAGTGTATTAAATTAAACTTAGAGTGTAAGTAGGATCTCCCATGGCCGCATCTATCTCATTGTTTTCTCTCTATAGATACCCAAATGTTCTCAGAAATGCAGTCACTTGGATTTTTCTGTGCTTTGCCTATGGATCCTTCTAAAATACACATGGAATGCCGAAGGGTCTAATAAACGAAACAAGTAAACAAAAGAAACAAAAAGTTATCTGTGGATTCTGTGTATGTTTTCAAACCCTCTTGGATGGCCTCTTTCTTTTTTTTTTTTTTTTTTGGTTTGAAGCACCCAAAAACAATAACGTTTACTATTATCAGGAGTGTGTATACTACAAGTCTGCATTATCTGAGGCGTGATTGCCCAAAAAAAAAAAGGAATTTAGTGCGTTTAAGGGGCTCAATCGCTTTTTTCTTTTGTGTTGACCTCTAAAATGGTGAGTTTTGGCTCAAAAAAGGGGGACAGCAAAGACGTATTTTTGTTTTTATTTTATGCTCTGAATGCAAAAGACGTACTCTTTCCCTCTCCCCTTCGTCTTTTATTTTATTTTTTTCTCTTTTTACTCTTGGATTGTTTAAACATATGAGGATATCTCAATTACATTCGACAGAAGCTGCCCAGGCAGAGGCTTGTGTTGAATGGGTATAGAAAGGAGTTTGTTTAGGATTGGGTATTTATGGTTTTCTTAGATTAACTCAATTGATGGCATTTCTCGCCATGTATCCTACATCACCGAACTCTCAGACGGGATCGTTCTTTTTGAAGTACTCTCTACTATGTAAAGTACCCACACGTAAGAAATCGTCGCTCACTCCTATTTAAATCTCCTCTTATTTGCTTTTGATATGCAGCGATTTCAAATGGTTTAGGCTTATTCGCTCCGCGGATGTTGGGGATAACTGGGTATTCAAGATCAATAATCTCAAAAAGATCTACAAGCTTATTTCTCGTTACTATGAAGAGGTTCTGGGATTCCAGTTCTCAAAGTTGCCTGTGATCAATCTGACGTTGATTGCCAAAGAGTCTGATCCGTACGAACTCTTCAAGCTGTGCCAGTTGGTCATCCATATCGCTGTATTATGTACAGAGAATGAACGTTATATTCAAAAGATCCAGCAGATGCCTCCTACTAGTCAACAACATCTTATGCATCTTATCGATCAAGTAAACAATCTTTCTTTTTATTACATCAGAAGGTGGCTTAAATGCTTTGCTAGATCATGAAAACAAGTCAAGAAGAATCCCCTCTGGATTCACTACAGGCTACATCAAGAGATTCTTATACAGAAGAAAATACATCCTACCAAAGCGAGCTAGTAAGGGTTTCCAAAGAAAGACAAGAACTTGGGTCTCAAAACGAACAACTTATCACAAATTATTCCGAACTTTTGAAAAAATACGTAAGGATTCCCCCTCTTCCTCATAGATAGACAGTCCATTTTTCTTTATTTAGGATGTATTGAAAGAAGAAAAGCAAGATTTAAAAGCAAGGTTAAAAGAGCTTGAGTCGGCTGCTGCTCGAGCAGACGAAACAGGAATAGCGGATCTGGTGATGAGAACAGAAATGGAACATCTAAAACAAGACTTGTAAGGCTAAACAAAAAAAAAGAAGATTCTAAAAACACTTTCTGCTAAAGGTTGAGAAGCGAAGATGTCAGACAAGGACAGGAAAGAATGTTGGAGGAACAGGTTCAAAAAATTAAACAGTTGATGCGCAGAGTAAAGTATACGCTGTTTCTTTAGTGCGTAGGCTTATAAAGTAGTTTAGAGTGTAGACGCTGAGAAATTTGAGGAGCAAGTAGTGGATTTGAAAGACCAACTGGACGAATACCGACATACTGCTGAACAACTTCAAAAGGCTGAAAATGTCATTGAAAAATACAAAAAAAAGCTGGAGGAGACGGCTGATCTAAGAAGACAAGTCAAGGTAAAAAAAAAAAAGCTCTGTGTTTGTCGTTCTCATTTTTTTTTCTACAAGATACTTGAAGAACGTAATCACACCTTGATGGAACATTCACAGAAAGTAGAAGACGAATATGGAAGTTTGATTGCTTTCAAGTCTCTTATGGAGTCCTATAAGGATCAAGTAGCTGAACTTCAGACTCAAACCAATGAGCTGATACGAGAAAAGAACCGGATCGAATACAACCTGGCTATATCCAACAAAAAGATTGTTTTGATGGAAGAGAAAAAAGAAAGCGATCAGAACCGTATTCAAGCGCTTGAGGATCGATTAATGGAATTTCAGTTAAAAAGTAAAAAAAAAAAAAAAAAAAAGGGGAACAGAGGTTCTTTCGTGACATAAGGCTTATGCCGTATAGTGGGACCAACGACTAAAGAACCTCAACAAGATGATGTCGATTTAGAGGACTTGGATTTGAATGGCTCCTTGGAAGACGGTTTGAAAGAAACTAATGTCACAGAACTGTAAGATTTTCCAAAAAAAAAAAAAAAAAAAAAAAAAAATTAGTAACCGAATTTTTAAAACAGAAAGCTGGCCAATCGACGACTAGAACGTCAGGTCAAAAAGTTCCAAGAGGATCAGGCCTCAGGCAAAAACCAAAAGGCAGTTATACTTCAGCACCTTTTGGACGATGCCAATCGCTTGAAAACGCAATTCGAAAAAAGTTACATCACAGTTTCCCAAGAACGTGATATACTCCAGAGCGATATGGCTCAAATCCGCAAAGGTATTTCCGATGCTCTTCTAGATCAATCCTCTTTGACCCTACCTCTTCGCCTACATTCCCTCGACTTGGAAAAAGAAATCCAAGTGCTGAATGGCATAATAGAAGCCAAGGTCTACGAAGGAAGACATGGGAAAGAGGACACTGAGAGTATAAGTGCCAAATACGTAGAGATAAATCAAAAGTCAAAGCAACTTGAGAAAGAGAACAAAAGTCAACTCGAGAATGTTAATCGACTCTTGACGGAAAAAGATGCCTTGCAATACCGTCATCTGGAACAGAACGAGGAACTGAGAGAACAGCAAAGAATAAATAGTGAGATCAAGATATCACTGGCCACGTTTGCTGGTCAACAAAGTACAGTGGCATTTGAAGATCCTCAGCATGTTGCTCAAACCGAGAAAAGATTAAAAGAGCTCGAGCTCAAATTGAAAAAGGCCAAAGAAGTAAATAAGGCTGTTGATAAAAGGCACAACTTAACTGTTGACTTTTTAGTTCATCAAACAACAAGATAAAATGCTCAAAGAATCAGATCTTAATACTCTGTCTGAAGGAGCTACAGCCTTATCAAAGTCTGACGTGGCTCTGTGTGATGAAGAAAATGCAAAGCTCACAAAGCAGATATACGAAATGCGTATTCAGTCGCGTCGCGAACAGCAGCTCATCATGTCTGCCTGGTACAGTATTTCTAGAAAAGTTTACCGGGAACTGCCCGTTTCAAAACCGCTTCCGCAATCATGGCTTGGACAACAGCGATTTTCTCTTGACAGTCAGCTTAAAAGACATTAGCCGCTCGCTTTTACATAAGCAGTCATAAAAAAAGGGCAGGTTTTTTTTTTTTGTTTTTTTCTTTTGTTCAACTCCATGTTGGACGATTGGAGCAAAAAAGTATAATGATTAAATTGGATCCGTCATATAAAAAAAACAATTGACTTTTGTTTTTCCAAAAACCGTAGGATTTATGCCTTCTGTGTTTATTGGGAGAAAAAAAAAGTTGATTGTCGCTGATGACTTAAAAAATTTACACTTGATATGAATACTTTTTGTTTTTCAATCTTTTTATTACGGAATTATAAATAGACTACGTATCTCATATTCAAGCCTCTCGAAAGGCTTCTACTGATTGTTTTAAAAGAAGCGTGTTTTCATCATAAAAAGTTTTATTATAGATATCCTACGTAATCAGTTAACAATAAAAACCAATCATTATTTTAAAACCCTTATTATGTCGCATAGAGACAACCTTTACAGAGAAATTTCTACCTAGCCATTGATTTATCACGCGATTAAGGGAATGAACTGGACAGGCGGCAAAAAGTACTTGCTACTCAGACTACAGAGTTATGACTAATCAATAAAAGAAAAAAGTTGTGTGATAGACAATGGCATTATATAAAGAAAAAGGAAATCAAACCGTATCCATCTCTTCGTACTGAAGAAACAATGGGTTCGGCATATTGCTTCTGTGTCTCAGATCAGGTGGTCTCCTTTCAAAGGTTACAGAAATTATCCGCGATTACAAAGGAGGGTGGCGCTGGAGCTGAAAAGTAACGTAGTTTCTTTTTTTATTAATATATTTTATTTTTTTCTTTTCTTTTTAATACTGTATTTAATAAAATGGCGCAATCCAAGCCTTTTCACGTAAATGACTATCCAGTAGTCATCGGTATCGATTTTGGTATGAAAAATGCAATACAATAAATACCAACATTTTGCGTATATGAAAGTCATTCCAAACTAAAAGAAATGATATTATTTCTTAGGTACAACGTTTTCCGGTTGTTCATATGCATTCATACAAAATGATGAAGTGGTTGATATTGTTCGTTGGTAAACCTTCTACACTCGTTAAATTGTTGGACTAGAAGTAACTAAAAAAAACTTAAATTTCAGGCCAAAGCAAAACAACAATGTTTATCCCAAGGTAAACCCCTTTTTTTATAATCACATACTCCAAATAACAACAACAAAGGGCTATGTTTGACTGAAAATGTAAATGTTTAGGCACCTACACTCAACTTTTATCAAGGCAGCACCAAAGAAATGACACAATGGGCTAATGCCGCTCGTTTAGAGATGCAGCGTCCCAACTCTCGTAACTCGGTTCTTTTGAAACAATACAAGCTTTATTTGGATGAGAACATTGCAAAAGACTTGCCTCCTCTTCCCAACGGCTTGACTATTGTGGAGGCTATTTCAGACTATATTCGTGCATTTCATGAGCATGTTGTGGTGGAATTAAAAAAGGGCTTTGCCAAGAACTATGGCCAACACCAATATAGATATGTAAGTGATCTCAAAGTATACATGTTGGATTTCCAGACTAAGCTTTGAATAGTGTTTGACAGTGCCCGCCATGTGGTCTGATAAAGCAAAGGCAACAATGCGTGAGGCAGCTATCATGGCTGGATTAATACAAGAAGACGATCATCGTGATAGACTGATGCTTATTTCTGAACCTGAAGCCGCCGCTCTTTATTGTGAAAGAAAATGCGATCAATTCAACTTGAAACACAACGACAGATTTATGATCTGTGATGCCGGAGGTAAGCAAACTACACATGGAGTATTATACTTTAGGGAGTATATTTCAGTAACTGACGGTCTTTATCCACGACTTAGGTGGAACTGTTGATTTGATCGTATTCGAAATCGACGAACGTAGTGGAAGAAAACTACGTGAATGTACAAAGGGCCATGGTCAATCATGTGGTTCTGTTTTCTTGGACCGCCGCATGCGTAAATTATTAAAAAGAAAGTTTAAAGAATACCTTTCTACGATCCCGGCTTCTGCTTTCGAGTCAATGATGGATAATTTTGTTGAATTGATCAAACCTCAGTTCGATGGTGTAGAAGACCAGTTTATTACATTACCAGCATCTATGAATTTAGCTTCATTAAATAATCCCGCCATTGGATTAGAAGATGGAATGCTTTGTTTGACAGCAGCAGAGCTCAAGAAAGACGTATTTGAACCTGTTATCAAAGAGGTCATCAACTTGTGTGAAGAACAGCTTCAAAAGGCCCAGAGATTAGAAGCTATATTTTTAGTAGGTGGTTTCGGTTCCTCAAACTACTTGTTTGAGCGAGTTCAGGAAGAATTTGGCTCTCGTGTTGGACTTGTGGCCGTTCCTCCCCGTTGTGAACTTGCTGTTGTTCGCGGTGCAGTTTACTTTGGATTAAACCCTCATATCGTCACAACTCGTATTCCTCGTTACTGGTACGGAATTGACACCACAACCACATTCGAAGAAGGTGTCGATCCTCCTAGCTACAAAATCATTCGTACGGATGGTAGTGTACGTTGTGATAACAGATTTTCCGTTTATGTTAGCAGAGGACAGCCGCTAGATATTGACAACTGTGTGTCTAAAGATTTCTTTGCCTATTACCCTCACCATACCACCTGTACTTTATATGCAGCAGACACTGACGAACAACCTAGATATACAACCAGTCCAGGTGTACATAAAGTAGCAAACTTTACGATTCCCATGCCTGCCTTGACTGGTGTCATGGAAGGCGAAAAGGTTGATTTGACAATCAAGATGTATTTTGGTGAAGTGGAGTTAAGAGTAGAAGGTAAAAAAAAATCTCTCGGATTAGTGATATACTCATTCTAACCATTGCCTCTGTACAACAAAATAGCTGTTATTCGCGGAAAAACTTATGGAACTACATGTTCTTTCGATTCAGATTAAATAAACACAAAGGGTGTTTTTTTTCTGTTGATGAAGCCCCTTTGTTTTTTTTTTCTTTTTCATATCTCTATATAAACTGTACCTACAAAGCCTTTTATATTTAATCCACCGTGCAGTGAACATAGCATTATCAAACTGTGGGTTCAAAAAAATTAAAGTACGGGGAATCGAATTTCGAAATGCGGTTTACTCAATTCTCGATTAGCGACTTTTATATAAACCAAGTTGCCGAAGGAACAAGTTGAATCAAAACATAGCTTAGCTTGAGAGATCTAGGGATGAAGCGGATTTGAGAAAAAGAAAAATATTATGAAAGTAAATCGTAGCTCAGAGAGCTTGTAACTCTTTTCATCCTACGCTTTAGCGTCTGTGTATTTACTTGTTACTGATATTACCGCTTAGAATATACGTAGCTTCACAAAATTACCAAGAATTTCAAGTGTGAGGGCAACATAGACAGTAAAGTATCTTCAGGAAGTTTTGCAGAATTTGCTAAGTACTAAGCTGTTTATAGAATATTTAACCGATGTCCCATGCATAGTTGACAAGCAATATGTAACATAACCTTGATGGAGGACCGAGACACGTTCCAGCTACGCAGAATCTTCGAAATACTTGCTACGTCGCACTTGCAGACAACATTTTTCTTTTTTCTTTTTCCTTTTTTTTATATTATTTATGTTCAATTTATAAGAAGCCATTTCATCAGCAGTATAAAACATACTTGCACTACAGGTTATTGAGCTTTTCAGTTAACATTGGCCAAAAAAATCACCCACAAAAAGAAAAAGCGTGGCTTGATCGCGAAAAGTGACAAAGCACTGTGTTATACAGAAGGACTTTGTAATATATGCTTCCGTGCGCCATGAGGAATAGATTTGACGAATAGGTAGCTATCCTAAGCTGCGACAAGACCATCACTTGTGTGGTGGCAGGCTTTATGTTTTGCTAATACCCTGTGTTTGCCTTGTTGAAATGCATATTGCTTTTCTATACGTTTTCCAATTTTGCCAGAGATACCTCAACTCGAAGGTTAAACATCAAGTTATTTATAGCAGGCATTTACTAGTATCATATCACAAAAAGGTTTCTACTGTTCGATCAGTCAAAAACTAATATGACCGGCTACAGCTAAAACTCTATAGACTATCCATTTGCAAAGAATTCACCTTTATTCAATATGATGAAAAAAAGCAAGTGCATTTTGCGAACTCATAGGAAGTTAGCTAAATTATTATCAGAATATTATGATCAATATCACCTCTTTGTAGAAACGAACTACATTTCTGTCGAGTTACACTAATCAATATATATCATCTGTATGGAATGAACTACACCCTTACCATATACCCTTAGTTAATATTGCTTTTTGGTGTTTTGCAATAATAATTTACAAAAAATTAGCTGTCAAAGATAGCTTGCCAGAATCTCTGTTGTATTCCATAGCTATAGAAGACCTCTCAAACAATGATTAAAAAAAAATACAAATGTATATATTTTTTTAAAAAGCTTTTATGGCGATGGAGGATAAAGTGGTCCGTTTTTGGCCATGCCTTTTGTATAGCGCTTTTCAGTCAAGCGGATAATATAGAGGTTGAAAATTTTTTGTATCGACACTAGCGTTTCTGCCAAGTGTATTAATTTTCTTAACTTCTGTGTATGAGAAGTAGACAAATTGCTTAATTTTTGCAAGCAGGTTTCAATTGGCTCTATTAGAAAAAGGAGATTGAAATAATCGTATAACAATAGCATGAGTTCTTAGGCGAAAGCTGCTATAAAAGAGCTTCGAATTAATCAATATAAGAAACAGAGATCTCTGCATTTTCATGTAGATAATAGGATACATCATTTTATCGAATTTGCAAACATAAAACATTCTTATTTGATATCTGTACCTTAAATTTCAAAGAAACCCTTTCTGCAAAAACTCCTCTTTGTTTTCAAACTCTGGTTTAATTTACAATTCGTTCTCTTTCCAAAGATAGCCGACGTTTCCGCTATATTCAGCGACTAGAACTTTAAAGCACTACCGGTGGCATGAGCAAAGAAAACCTCAATATTTTCGAAGGTAATAACAAAAACGTACTATAACCGATCTGTGATGCATTTCAACATAGCCTGTGGCACAAATACGGCTTTATGATGATCAACGCTTATCTACCATGTCGGTGTTTTTAAAAGGACCTGATACCTGTACCACGTATATTTCAAGGCTTTGGAAATCTCAAAGGCGGATCGCGTTGCCAGTATGGTAACAAAAGCGATCATCAATATACTCCCCTGTTCTTTTGAGTTACTGAATCCTTGATTGTGGTGCTTCGTAGAATACAAAACAATAAAAAATATCAGTAAAAAAAAAACTATAGCATATATTGTTATACTTTGCGCGTTTTTTTTTTTTATTTTATAGCTGTATTTTTTTTATCTATTTTTAAATTTTAATAGCATAATTGATAACGCCTTCTAAGAAGCAATGAGCACCACTTCTAGTTACAACTTTGCTTAACAAATTTAGTGCTTTTTATAAATAAATACGGCTTGAAGTGTTGTGGCATAAGTAAATCCTAAATCAAAAAACCGCGTTTCGAAATTTAATTTCCTGTATTTTAAACACGCAGTTTAATGCTGCGCTTACTGTATCGTCAGTGAGCTCCCCAATACTCCGAAAAAACGCGCCAGCCTCAATGAAAAGTAAAAACTCGCTTAAAAATCTTTTTTCTCTTTTAATAACTAATAGAACAATTAAGTGTCAACTTGAACATGTCTCTTGACGAGTTGAGGTACTTTTGATTTTCTCTGTTCTATAAAAATCACTGAGAAATTTTTATTTGCAACCGGTAGCTTGAAATCGCTTTGTACAGCAGCTATTGCTAAAAATCAAAAAGTTGAATCAGTAGAGTACTATAGTGATTTGATCAAACAGGCACGAAAACTTCCAGTAAAACGCTATAGAGAACCTAGCTATTCAAAAAGACTCTGTATGAAAAGCAAAACGAAACTTTCTGTATCACTGATATCTTTTTTCTTCTTGAAAACCTTCTCATCTTTTGACAGCTGATTGTTTGAGAGATGCAAAACGAAGTTGTTGCCAAATAAGTAGAGAGTAAGCTACAAAAAAAAAATCTTGATTTATATAATTTTATTTATATGCTCTTTTCTTTAAAACTCTTTTAGAATGCGTACTACCGAAAAATTAGTTTCCAATAGAATGGTTAAAGAGCTGATCACGACAACTGAAGATCTGGAATCTGCTGCTGAAGAAATAATTAAAGGTTCTCAAGCGAATCCATCTTACATTTTTATCGAGTCCCAGATGAAAAGAATCGAAGAAGAGACAGGTTCCTTGACAAACAAACTTGAGAAAGTGTGTTTTGAGAACTGGGAAAGTAAACTTCAAAATTCGGCAAATGAACTGAGGAGTAAATTGCAAACTATATCCGACCCAACAGATTACGAGAATTATACAAAAATTTTAAAAGAACAGTGGAAAGACGCCTCTATGTTTCATAACAAAACTGCTATTTACAATGAAATTGTGGACGACGTGCTCGCTAAAATATGCAAACTTCCTAGCCACAAAGAGAGAGTAGAAGAGGAAAATCGTACGAAAACATTAATTATGTATAGTTTCAACTATTTCTTGTTTGAGGCGTTTGACGAATATGCCATTAAAAACATTAAAGACTATCAGCAATTGGAAGCAAGATTATGGAAACATATAAATGATCCTAAAGACTCAGTAGGCTGTAGATCCCAGCTTGACATCATTTCTCTCTCGAAAAATAGAGCCAGAAGGGTATCAAAAAGACAAAGGATATCTACAGAAAACTTTATAGATAGAATGGAAATTATTTCGCAAGAAACTGATGATATACTAGAACCAGCATATAACCGAGGGATGTTTTTTGTAGAAAGTCAGCTAGAGAATGTCTACATACAGCTAGATTCTATTGATAGCCAACTCGAGTAAACAAAAAAAGAAAGGAAACACTATAAATCGGATTTTTCTGATCAATGATATAGGAGACATGCAAAAGCGATTCATTTTCTGATAAATCCTATGAAGGAAGATATAGTAACAACTAAAGGAATACAACAGAATAAGGGTATACAGCCCACTACTTTGTCATATGCGGACGACGATTGTTATCTTTCAACGGCACTATCTATTTTGGTTAACAGATACACTAAACAATCTATTTTAAAAATACAAGAGCAAATAGATCATATACAGGAGCAACTAGACCAACTACCAAACAAGAAATGATCAAGAGAAATAGAATACCCACTGCACAGTAATTTTGCCTCTAAAACTTGTTTCCCAATGTATCAGATTTGCTATAGTAATACCCAAAGTTGGCTCTTGATTCTTTTGATTGCTATTTGACTAGAATCATAGCTTACTTTTATCATCATTGCGAATTGCCTAAATCAAATATATCTGTTTGCTTGTAAATAAATTAGTTGGATTTGCTTCTATATTCTAAAGTTTGTATCTACACAAATAAATGATAAACAATAACATATGGTAAGGCTATATACAATGGCTTCATTTGTTTAAAACTTACAGTTCTTGTCAATTTAGACGAATGGAAAGATGTACAACCGATATCTTTTTTCATTATTATGGAAGATTACATCTTGTGCTTACAACTTTTTAGTAACTTTAGATCAAACTCAAGCTGTAAAAGCTATTGACTTACTTCTTTGAAAGTATATAAAGCAATAAATGATTTACTAATAAAGAGACGATGATGGTATAACCCCTCTTTGGCATATGGAAATAAATATTCTAGTGTTTGTCATACTATTTACTTTGTAAAAACATATAAATAGCGAATACGTATATATGCACGTATACATTTGTATATCAACCAAAAAAAGGAAGTACAAAACCAAAGGAAACAGTATATGAGTCCAAGATTTAAAAAATTCCATAGCCAAGCTTTCCTTTTCCATTAGCTTACAAATGCTTAAAAAAGAACTACTATCTCTCTATAGATATATGGTGATGGTGACTCTATTTATTTTTATCTGAGATTGACATTTGATCTAACCTGTCTGTCAATAAATCGGCTCCATTAGCGCTCACTTTCAATGTTGTCTCGTTTCGGTCTTTATGTTTGTTGTCCTGCTTCCAAAGTGCCCTCAAATTACTGCATCCTTTGGTATACATTCTTTCCAGGTCCTCTCCCCAACCCAAAAGGGTAGCCATTTTTTCTACCGCCTCATCGCAAGACCCCACATATGATGCATCTCGACTCAAGCCATATTCCCAGTTAAAGTCAAATCCGGTTTCTTTGGAATTATAGCAACCCACAAGCTCATTGTTTATTAATAGTCTTGGCACGTCGTCTCCTACAACGTCAATCAGTGTAGCGAACGGGTAAACCTGCAAACTGGTTCCCATCACAATCAAAAGGTCAGCCTTTTTAAAGTCCTATAATTACATACGGTTTTGTTGTCAATTGGTTGTTTAAGAAAAATGTATTTTTTTTACTGTCCAGTATTCAAAGAACCGCTGAGGATAAGGCTCACCAAAAAACGTAACGTCGGATTTTACTAGTCCCTTACAAAATTCGCATCGAGGCATATTGTCAGGCAGGGAGCGTCGTATTATTTTTTCGTTTACTGGCTGTTTGCATTCTATACACGAGGCTGTAGTAAAACCTCCATGTGCTTCGACCGTGTAGCTATGTTCTAAGCCAGTCATACGGTCTAATGTATCTATATTCTGCGTGAAGTTTCTAAGCAGTAAGCCTTTTTCTTTCAGTAATTTAATAAAGTAATGTGTCTTGGTAGGCAAAAATTGACCAGGGTACAATATCTTTGAGAGTTTGTAAAACGGCTTTGGGTTTACCTGTTAATGATAAACAGTAAGTTTTTTTCTGTTTTTTTATTTGCTATTGGTTTGCTTGGAAATAGTCAATTTCAAACACTGCTCTAGCATACGGAAGACCGAGCCTTTGAAAGTTATAATAAAGGCCCGTGCTTTTGCTTCGAAAATCGGGAATACCAGCTGCTGTCGAAATACCAGCTCCTGTCATAACGATGATATTTTTTACTACGGTATCTTGATTAGCGAAACAAAACATTTTTATGGATAAAAAAACGGCGAGTACTTGGAATGTTTACCATTATTTTTTATAATGTATTTTACTATTGACTCTATGTTGGGTTCCTCCAAAAAGTTTTTTTTTGTCATTGCGATAAACCCTAAAAAAACAAAAGGGAAAAGCCCATATATACTTTATTTAAACTTGGAATTCTTATAAAGTTTTCTCAAAACCGTCATTCTACTGTCACTTCTGCAGGATAAGTAATTGAAAGCAGGAACCGACCGTTTTGGTAAATTCAATATTGACTATTGCTAGCTGATCATCAGTACAGATTATTAACATTTAAATATATATTTAGCATATAAGGGGCAAACTAAACCTTTAAAGCATGTGACTTTTGACTCTTAAGTTTGAAACCTTTTATTTAAAGAAGTACTTTAAAAAACTTTTAATGTTTTATAAAAACAAAAATAGAACCAAACTTACAAAACCTTGCTGAGATTTGCTAAAGCTTGTATTTTAGCAGAAGTATAATACAAGAACAATTACAACTTGTATAAAAAAGCAGAGTATATCCACTATAATCATGTATACATGACATTTTTTGATCTGCATGATCTTTTGAGCCTAGCAATCAAACATCGCTGAGTTTTAATATAATTATGTTTTTTTTTTCTTACCCATAGAAGTTGATCAGGAACAAACAGAACAATAATTTCAGTAAAATGATATTCATAGAAAAAGCGTTATACTTGTCATATAAACACACTTCTTCACTCTTGTTACACGAGCTTATTATTAGCCATAAACGAAAGTTGAACCGTTTATAAGTTTGAAGGGTTATTTTAGTAATATTCCAGTTCTTACTGAAGTAAAAGGTGGTGGAAAAGCAAAAAAGAAAGCTTAGACATTAACAGGACGAAGATGATAAGCGTAGTGGTAGCCCCAATGACTTGACTCTTTTATTTTTATCTATAAATATACACAAGCTGATGCGACATTATATAACACACGCTATATATAAATTGTTTTGGAGCTTTGTAAAATCTTTTACCTTTTTAAAGATTTATCAAAACGAGCAATACTTAAGTTTTTTGACAACTTACGAGATATTCAGTTAAAGATATTAAATAAAAAAACAAATATTATAAAGTATGTTATGAAAAGAAAAAAAAAATAATGAAAAACAGTTTGTGTCGTTTCTCTGAGAATTTTTATGCTTTCTCAACAAAAACATATATATATCTGTATGTAAGATAGGAGTGATTTTGGGAATATATGCACTTCTACACTTTTTTCTATACAATGAAGCGTTTAATACAGTCTTTTTTGAGCTAGGGGATAAGCAATGTACTGTGATCTATTTAGTTTACTTAGTGTGATGATGCGTTTGTATTTTTTGCTAGCCTGATGTTAGGTTTCTGCTTTAGTAACTAACCTCAATAAACTATACAGTTTTTTCCCTCCTTTTATAGTTAAAGCTCTTTCTTATATTTAGTTTGCACCTGGGTTTCTTCAAAGAAAAGAAATTAATGTAGTTCACGATACATAGCTTTAAAAATATAAAGAAACCAGGCAAGATTTTTGTCACAAATAAGGGGAATACAGTATGGTGTTTCATTGGCGTGATGTTTGAGTTCGAAATATGGGGCCTCTGTCAAAAGTAGCACGACGAGTTGTATAACGAGAGAAGGTGTAAGCAACCAAAAAAGAAAGAGTCATATAAAAAGTTGTTCAAAGTGAGCTGACAGACTTTACTACTCTTGAAAGATATCATTATGTACTTCAAAATACAGATTAGTGAGGATACACCTTGTTGACAACTTTCGACTGCCACAATTTGCAAACGATTCTGAGCTAAAACGTCAATCTGTAATTCGGACCGGACACCATCGTTGAAACGACCCAAAAGAAGCTGTGGCGGGTTCAACGAAGGTTGTTGGAAAAGTGAACAGCGTTTTTTTTTGTTTTCTTCAGTTAAAACATGCGCAACAAACTAAAAGAATTTAACAGCTTTTTCAAAACACTTAATGCAGAGCAAAAGGAAGCAGTTCTCTCGAAAGAAGAGAATCTTCACATTCTAGCAGGCCCAGGATCTGGAAAAACTAGAGGTATTTGCAGCATCATTATTTTAAAAGAACTCTGTTTGACCGTTACTGCCATTAGTTCTGACATGTCGCGTTGCTTACATGGTCCTTGTCGAAAAAGTTCCGCCAGAGAATATTATCGTGGTTACTTTCACTAATAAAGCAGCTAACGAAATGAAAGAAAGGCTGTTTGATCTCATTGGGCAGGCAAAATCAGAATCGCTATTGATTGGCACCTTCCATAGTCTCTGCCACTATCTATTGAGACAATATGGCGATATGGTTGGGTTTGTTGAAGACTTTACAATCGCTGATACCAGTATGAGGTAAAATACATCGTATACTTTTATAGTTTATCTAACCCAGCACTTGGATATGTATTCAGCGAGCAAGTTATAAATGACATCAGAAAAATCCCTGAAGTAGAACAAAAGTTGAGCGAGTTCACTAGAACACAAATGAAAAGCAGTGCAATCTTAAATAGAATCAGTGAGGCAAAGAATAAAAGGATAAGCTGGCAGTCCTACCAAGAAACCTGTAAAGATAACTTTTCTAGAGATATTGCGGTCATATATGAAGAATATGAATCATTGATGCAGTGCTTGCATCTTTTCGTAAGGAGATAAAATTCCCTCAAAGCTATCGGTCATATCTAATACTTTTTTAGGACTTTGATGACTTGTTAATAAAATGCTGCGAACTATTAGAGAAAGAAAAGTATGTACTTAGCCATGTACAATGTATACTGGTTGATGAGGTAAAGTTTCTGATTGTACAAATATATGATTAAGTTTGTCTTCAATAGTACCAAGATACCAATACCATTCAATTCAATTTGATAAATCTGATGATGGCCCAAGATACAACAAGGTGTTTAACTTTAGTTGGTGGTAGGATAACGAAAATTCATTTTTTGTACAAGCACTGATTTTTCTTACAAAAAAAAAGACCCTGATCAGTCAATTTTCAGTTGGCGTAGTGCTGAACCAAAGAATTTTCAAAAAATGGCAGAACACTATAAAAATACACATGCTATCAAATTGCATCAAAACTACAGGAGTACAGGATGTATTTTAGAAGCGGCAACACACATAATACAGCAGGATTCAACGAGAATAGACAAGACTCTTTTTACTAAAAATGGCAATGGTATTCCTATTTCGCTTGCTTCAGTTGGAGACCAAAAAAACCAAGCTGAGTTTGTGGCCTGCGAAATTCGAAAGATAATATCTTACTCTAAAGGACTGATAAACTACAGTGACATTGCTGTTCTTATGAGAATGAATTTCATCTCCAATGACGTTGAAAACGCATTCAGAAGTCATAGCATACCATATGTTGTTGTGAGTTTATTTAATATCAAGTGCAGCGCAAAATGGTGAAAGTATGCTGACTCTTTCTTTAGGTTGGAGGTGAGAGGTTCTTTAGCCGTGTGGAAGTAAAAGACATTATCTCCTATTTGGAATTTATATTCAACCCATACAACAGAATCGCTTTTGAAAGAGTTGTCAACGTACCTAAAAGGGGCGTTGGAACCGCAGGACTACAAAAAATTGTAGAGTTCAGTGACAGACAAGAAACAAATTATCTGAATACCATCTTTGTAATCGTGACACGCAAACCCAAAGGTATTAGCGAAGCCACTTTGGAAAACTTGAAAGCTTTTTTGAAGACATGTTCTGAAGCTCGAGAAATGATAAAAAATGAAGTACGGCCTCTATACATATGCAAAACAAAAACTATTGGGTTATCTAACTATCTTTTTTCAATAGAAATCCCCTGCTGAAATCATAAAGCACATTGTTGAAAGCATAAATTATAAGGAATATTTAGAATCGAACTATCCTGATGATTTTGAATCGCGATGGATGAATGTTGGTCAATTGATTAATACAGCAGTCGATAAACCCCCAATAAACGAAGAGGATGAAGAGACTAAAGAGGAAACAAAGTATGCTGATATATATGGGCAAAAGCGTTCCAAGAAAAAAAATTCAGTATCTGATTTCCTCGAGTTTTGCGCTCTCTGTTCCAACCAACATGAACAAGAGGAGGCTGAAGAAGGAGTAAGCGGACTCAATAGGTATGGGACTCTTTTTACTAAACATCTTTTGTAGAAAGTTACTATTGCTACATTGCATTCCTCCAAAGGGTTAGAGTGGCCTTGTGTGTTTATAGTATCGTGCGTTGAAGGTGTTATACCACATATCAAGTCTGACCCTAACGAAGAAAAGTAAGATACGACTACACTTGGTTATTAGAGGGCACTAATTGTCTATTTGTAGGCGCCTTCTTTATGTGGGAATGACTCGATCAAAATGTAAAAAATACAACGTCTCAGTGTTTCCTTCACTAACACTTTTTTCAAGTCATACTATATTGTGTTTCTACTATGATGAGACAGCAATTTGGAAATTATGTAAAGAGTAAAAGGTCAAGTTTGTTTAATGGAATGGACAAGGAGCTATATATTGAAAGACCAATTCATTGGAACGACAAAACACGAGATATGCTTGCCATTATATTAAGAAAGGAAAAGCCTCCACATGACAATACTCTAATTAGTACCAGAAATGGTAATTTTGATGATTTTCTTGGTTCACAAGCTGTTTGTAACGATATTCGCTTTGGCGTGAATGGAAGCAAAGTCGATCTAAACACTATGGGAGGCTTTTCGTCAGCAATGAAGCTTCACCAAACGACCACTGCTTCAAAACAATCCACGAGTAATAACAAAAAATACTTCCAGCCATTTCAACAACATAAGGAGATACGAAAGGATACAAGAAAATAAAAATTATATAGTAAACGTATAGAGGTACAGTACTTCTTTTTTGCTCTATACTGAGCATAGCACATAAAGTACAGGTACTTGGTAAGAGCAATAGTGCATGTGCACTCTTTGTACGCTGTTTTTCGCTTTTTGATGTTGATACGACAGTCTCCCCCTCCCCGTTTTTTTTTTTTTTATCTGTGAGCCGCTACTCCGCGTTGTAAATGAATCATAATTAGTCATGAACCTTTTTGTATCCGAAGACTCAGCGTATGACTAATATTATAAGCTATTTTTTTTCAGAGAAAACTAAATGCTCGATTAATACGAAAAGTTTAGTGTAGCTCCAACAACTGTTTCACAAGCATTGAAAAAAAAACAGACATGATAAGCGCTAAATGATTGGATAAAGGAGCTTCTTCAATCTACTCACACTCAACCTCAGCCGAAGGTTTTCTGGTGTATGGTTATGCCTTTAAGGATAGCTGAGCAATTTTTGCCAAACGACAATCCTATGCGGTTTTGCTTCAAAACCAGTTGGATCTATTTACCTGATTCTTTTCTACAAATAAAAAGAAAAAGATTGGTCGTCACATTTGAATTTGTATCTTTCCCAAAGAGATCGGGGTTTAAGACTGTGTCATTGAAAGCTGGATTGGGGTTGTCTTGCTCTTTTCTTTCATCTTTTTTTTTTTAAAAAAAATTAACCATAGTAAGCCATGGATTTTGAAATTAGAAAGACTACTATTGAAGACGTACCGATAATTTTACACTTTATCAAAAGTCTTGCAGAATACGAAAAGCTTCTGCATGATGTGACAGCAACAGAGGATATACTTCGCGAATCATTATTTGGCGAACGCCCTTACGCTGAGGCAGTAATTGCTTATGCTAGAAAAACAAAAGATCACGATTTAGAGCCTGCTGGGATTTCTATTTTCTTTTATAACTTTTCAACCTTTACTGGAAAACCTGGTATATATCTTGAAGATCTGTTCGTTCATCCTGAATTTAGAGGAGCTGGTATCGGAAAAAAACTTTTGATTTACCTTGCCAACCTTGCCCAACAGCAAGGTAACCCGAGAATCGAATGGGTTTGCATTGACTGGAATGACCCATCTCTTGAGTTCTACAAGTCCTTGGGTGCTAGTTCGCTGAAAGAATGGATTATACATCGTGTAGAAGGAAAGGGGCTTGAAGCCCTTGCTGAAATGTAAATAAAATTGGTTGTTTATAGAAACAGTAAAAACCGTATTCTGTATTTCATTTTCGAGCATGGGTTTATATTTATTTAGACAAGGTCTTTCTTTTATACCCCCTTTTTTTTTGGAGGGGAAGGCGTTACTGTGAATATTTACTGATAGACATGGAAGAAAGGCCTCTTAATCGGCTCAAGGCGGGTGAGGGAGTAGATGAGGATGATGTTACCGGGATGTCCTTTGATAAACTATTTTCTAGTGCACCGTAAAGCTTGATATTTTCTAGTGAAGAAGTAACTGTATTCATTGATTCAAGAGTTGTAGAAGGCTCGTTGGAATTGGATTTGATGAGATTTTCTATAGACGGCTTTGTCTTTTTTGTACAACCTCTGTGAAGCTCACTTAAGAGCGGCCATCGATTGCGGTCAGTAATTCTGTCTTTAGTATCCAAGTGCTTCTCAACTCTTGATAGTGCTCCAAACACTTGTCCCATTTGCTCATGTATAATACTGGTTTGTTTTTTAATAGTAACAACTATAATGTTCATTAGTATTTACAGTACCCGACATACATCTGCTTCTCTTACTTTCTGGAAGCTTGTCAACTAGGGACTTTTTTTGACTTAGAGAAAAAGTCATCGATTGCGCTATAGAGAGACTGAGATCGTCTACTTGTTTGATACGCTGCAATATCAACCTCTAAATCAAAGATGAATACATAGGTAAAAGGGTATGTACTTGTTTTGAAATTAACTAGCTTACCTGCTCTCTATTAACACTGGCCATTTGCGGCTCTATATGCCCTCGAACATCAAACAAAATTTCCGCCATAAGCCCTGAAAAGTCTAGACAACAAAGCTTGATGTAGCTATTGCTGAGAGTAAAAATGAAAAACTAACCTTGATCTCTTAGCTCTTTGTTTATCTCGTATTTCACATTTGGTTTCAATGTCATTATATTTTCTATAGCAAACTTCCTTTCTTGAACTTTTATCAAAGGCTCAACTTTTTGAATATTATTTAGGCGTTTTAACTCCTCGTTTTCTTCTTCATCCAATCTCGTTGTAACGTCAATCACGCCATCCTGTTATGGTTTTTTCGAAAAAAAAATAAAAAAAAAAGGCTTTAATGACAGTTTTTTTTGGCCGGGTTCTTCTATATACCTTGCTGCATCTTTCGCTAGTTGAACATTCATCAGCTTTTTCTAATCATTGTAAATCCTAAAAGAAATTTACAAAGCTGAGTATGCGTACCTAAATCCTCTTTCAAGGAACTTTGTGCACCTTGCAAAGATGAAGTAGATAGAGAAGAAAGGCTTAGGGACCTGACAGACTATTATACGTTATTTATGATTTTTATTGATCTCTAATTAGCCTGCCTTACCATTTTTCTTGCGGTTGAGAAAAATAAATAGAGCCCGATATTTTTTCTGAAAAAAATACGAGCCAGTCAAGTATTAATACACTTTCTGTTTATTAACAGCTGCTATTGAATCCCTGGGACCTACTTCATATTATATCGTCATAGAAATGTTATGAAAGGCATGATATCAGGACTGTCTTAGACTGTATGTACTGTACATCCAATTAGAAGTAGTGCTAGTATTGTCGACGCCACTGTGATAATAACTACACCATAAGGCTCAAATACTTACTGCTAATAAACTAAATAAACTCTTGAATTGATATCATAGAAACTTGCGGTGGAGGTAATATAAAAACCTGCAGAAATGCTGCACCTTTCTTCTTCCGTCTTAAAAATGAGCGCTTGCATCTCTTGCAGATTAAGAACGGTCAAAACAAAAAGCTGCAGTGTCAATTTAAAGTAATTGTTTTACGCAATAGTCTACAATAAAATAACACTATGACAAATTAGAATTGCACACAATATCACGATACTTAGTCAAAAAAAAAAAAGAGCTTTTTTTTTAGGATTATGTCAAAGGCTCCCAAAGTAGTTATATACTCGAGCCATGTACTTTTTTTTTTTTTTTTTTTTTTTTAGCAAATTTGAAACATTCTGTATATAATTTCTTCCTTCTAAATGTTTCCTAAAGGCAGGAATATGGTATATATGAATTTTCAATACTGCGATTTTTTTAAAACTTAATTAAGCTTGACTAATTCTAAAAGACGCGAGATATAGTTTTTGGTTATCCATTCGATTGGTAGCTTAGCCTATTGCTTGTGCTTAGATATAATGGAATTGAACTATGGGAGTTATAACTGAAGCTCTATTTTTATCAAAAAATTACTAAGTACAATCATATTGCCAAAAATAAGAAGAGGTTGCACTAATTTTTTTCTGTATATATATATATTCAAAAAAAAAAAAAAAAAAAAAAGAAAGCTATAATAAATCATGGATTTTGAAATTAGAAAGACTACTATTGAAGACGTACCAACAATTTTTCAACTTATTAAACAACTTGCAGAGTATGAAAAACTGAGACATGAAGTGACAGCAACAGAGGATATACTTCGCGAATCGTTATTTGGCGAACGCCCTTACGCTGAGGCAGTAATTGCTTATGCTAGAAAAACAAAAGATCACGATTTAGAGCCTGCTGGATTCTCTGTTTTCTTTTATAACTTTTCAACCTTTACTGGAAAACCTGGTATATATCTTGAGAACTTGTTTGTTCGTCCTGAATTCAGAAGAGTTGGTATCGGAAAAAAACTTTTGATTTACCTTGCCAACCTTGCCCAACAGCAAGGTAACCCGAGAATCGAATGGGTTTGCCTTGACTGGAACGATCCATCTCTTGAGTTCTACAAGTCCTTGGGTGCTAGTTCGCTGAAAGAATGGATTATACATCGTGTAGAAGGAAAGGGACTCGAAAGTCTTGATCAGATGTAAAGCAATAAAAATATTACTTTATACAAAAAAAAATTAGATTTACTTTCTTGAACCGAGTTAAACGTTGCCATGTCTTTTTTTTTTAAAAAAATCTTTAATGAGATTTGGTAAAAAGCCGTCATCGATTGTAATCAGTGGTCATATCTTCAATAGCCGAATGTTTTTAGCTAAAAAGTAGTTACTTTTATGTATGTATGTATATATATATATATATTTGGTTAGGTATATTTAAAATTTTAATTGAAGTTGAACTGTTATATCTTTAGTCTGGAGCGTGTTTAGATCACTTTTTTAACCTGAAATCGGACTAACAATTCTGTTGTGCATAGTCTGAAAGGGTTTTGTGAGTAGATCTGAGTATATCTGAAAGTTCAAGTGAGGTATCGTCACAGATTGGGAGAAAAAAGGCCTAGTACTATATTTTCCTTAAGGGTTTTAAGGGCATATGTGAGACTATACAGAGCTCTAGGATGAAACGACCGCACAAAGTACAGACCTCGCATGTGTTTTCATATGGAGCTTTTTTACAAACTAAACTAAGCAAACTTTATATGGTTTTTGTCTCTACTCTACGCACTGGGCTGTGGCAGTCGGCAAAAACAGTAGTTTAGTTTGACTTGGGGTTACTGTAAAAGGAGAAGCTTTATATGTATTTTAAAAAGAGGGGGCATCGGAAGAACGTATCATTTTCTTGAGCTAGTGAGAAGACAAATTTCAGTTATAACGTCGTCGAAGGTATATACATGTATGTATCTTGTCTTTGAAAAACTCAATAATTAAAAAAAATAGAAAATGTGTTCAATCTTGCTCTAATAATTGTAGAGGTACATTTACATTTCGTGGGACGAAGCAGCTAGTGGTTTGGCCCGTTTTATGTTATTTAGTATTGACTAACAAAAGCGAAAAGGGTGTTATAAATTTACTTATGTGGTTTCAATTTTTCTTTATCCAAAAAGCAGTTGGAAAAGAATTTCAATTCTCTTCTCTATATTCATAAAATATAATGCCTCTGTGTCTTGTTTTTTTTTTTATATACTTCTCTTAAGAACAAAGTTGCAACTGCATGATAGTTTCATTTGATATTTCCTATAGGTTTTTTATCATGTGAGTACCGCACTGCTATACTTTTTCATTGGATATAAAAAAGATCGAATAGCAATTAGGTAAATGGTAGCAAAAACCTAAAAAGTACAATTCAAAGATTGCTATATTTCTTGAACAATTGGCAAATTTATAGTTCATACTATTGTTTTCTGTTACGCAGTTTTCAGAGAAACGATTGCTTGAGGTTTACAGTATGTTTCCCAAAAAAAAAAAAAAAAAAAAAAAAAAAAAAAAAAAAAAAAACTCAATGCTACGATGACAAACAAAACACAATACTTCAGTTGTAGTGACAATTTCAAATAAATTATATGCTGAAAAATTTTTCTCTTCTTTATCAACAGAACATTTTTTCTTTTCCTATTGGTAATACTCTCGATTTTGCAACAAAGCTATGACATGTAATATTTAGTAACATTGGTATATGTATCTTGTAGTAGACAGAAGAGGATGATTACAGAAAATCGTTATATTTATTGCGAAAAACAGCCGAATCTGACGTATAGTGAGATACAAATAGCCTATTCTTAGCAGCACTGACGGCATGGATGAATCAGTTTATGGCTGGATATGACAACATCAAGTTATTTTTGTCAGTCAAACACCAAGACACCACCTCTTTTTGGAGCCAGGATGTTTTACGACATCACTAAAATGGTCTGAGACAGTAAAACTATAACAAGAAATTTCTGTCCCAAAGAATAATTTCTTAGTAAGATGCTTTTTATACTTAATCTCAAAGCTATGCTACAAAAATACTCTATAATTTAACCAACACACGCGTTTAAAATTCCACTTGAAGTCGTTTTTGCTGTAGACGATCGTAGATTGTCACTGCTTTTCAATCACCAATATCCGTTTATATTTTTTGTTTAGAAATCATCAATATATAGAGCTACGCTATCAGGATCAAGTCTTGGCAATTGAAAAATAGCAACAGGAGCTATAAGTTGTCTAAAAATATATTAAAAAAGACACGGTTATTACTGTCTAAAATCTAGATTCGAAGCGCGACATTTCGTTTTTTAAATATACTAAAGTTGTTCATTATTATTAGGAGCTAGCTATTTAATCACGCTGTAGGGCAGTCACCGCTATGAGAGACATTTCAAATATTTTAAATTTTCTTATCTTAATAATGGTGAATCGTCTTAGAAAAACACAGAATCTAAAAGATGGGGTTAATTTAAAAAAATCTTTCAATATTATAGGGCAATTCCATTCGAAAAGAAACAAAGGACTGAAAGAACTGCAGTGACTGGATACGTTGTTTTATTTGAAGGAAGAAAAGAAGCTAAAACAATTATATATTTCATTAGATTTGGGGTGTCTCTCTATAGTTTGAAGATTGTTTGATTTACCGATTCACGTAAATATTTTTAAAATCCAGTCCAATCGAGGAACCTCTGCATAAATAATGCTTTTGTTTTTGCTCTGTGTTGTAGTTATATTATTAGCTACCCTAACCTATAGAGCTTGTCATTGTTTTGAAAAGCCCAAGTGCTCTTTGTCCATTCACCAATACGAAACTGTCTATTAGAACATATAAGAAAAAAACAAATACGTAGAAAAATGTAACGTATGTAGTGCTTTACTTTATGCTATGAGTCGCTAATAAAGTATAAGTAGAAATGATCAAATACAACGTTTTTTATACTGTAACATTGTCTTGTCGAATAGAAAAGAACATTTTTTTATATTAGGGTTAAAGCAAATATATCTTTTTTTAAGCTGTCCAGAACTTGTGAGGTTAATCGGAATTAGTCAGTTCCCTTTATTAAAAGTTGTTACAACCATCCAAGGAGATAGTGCAATACAATAGGGTCTTAAACAAGACAATTGGCTTTATTTGAGTCACAGCCTTCTCAATAAACAAAAGACCGTGTTTTGAGGAGGGACTTTTTCTTTTAGAAACAAGCTCTATATAATGTCAGATTTACCCACCATGTTGCGTTTACTGGTGTCTGAGAACAAGAACAAAGTTATTTTTGGAAGAGTAGAAAGTATACAACGCATTCTGTCCTTTAATGTTGCGCTGGCTGTACTCGGATAAACTGCTAAAAAAAAAAGCAGTTTTAGATTGTGCACAAACTGACTTTTTTTATTGGTAATGCATGAAAAATCTTTAAATGATAAAAGAAATCGCGAGATACCGGAGGTTCAACAAATAACAAACCCTTTTTAGAAGAAGGGAATAGAAGCAGACAGATCAAGACCCGGGCTGTTTAAAGGCTTTTGAATCAAAGAGAATGGATATAAAAATGTTTAAAAAGAAAAGTTTAAATAAGGCTAGATCTTTGTGGCCATTTTTTTTTTAAACGAACTACTAGCTCCTGACTCATTTCGTCATAGAATGTTTGTATTCCTAAATATGTTTCGCGTTTAAACAAGTAAATATGGAATATACTGACAATCAAACCAAACTGATACCGATAGTCGATTATCCATACAAATAAACGTTGGTATTGGGCAATATACAGAAAGAAATAGAGTGTGCCACTAAGAGTTGGCGGCAACGGAACTGACAAAAATATTGAAGTTAAAAGCCGATGAAAAATTCAAGCCCAACTATAAACAAAAGTTAGACTTTCAACAGACCACCCAAAACGCGCTTGGAGCATAAAATGAGCTTTTTCTGTTGTTGTGTCTACAGATACTGTTGTATCTAAAAGCCTTTATAGCAAATCTCAAAAAGAGAGTATCAACAAAAGGGTCTTTTACCCACACCGCATAGTCGGAAGCCATTCTCAAAAAGGCAATCCATGTACCTTTTCGATTACCAAGGGCGCTTTTGAGGCGATAACCAATCACGTAGCGTATATAGACTGTATGACATAATAAAGGTTCAGCATTAATGAAACTAACTTTAGTGCAACTTCACAGGCAACAAAGCTCGAAAAAAAAAAGGTATATAAACACACTTGACTCACTTGATCTTTTTTATTATTATTATCTATATTATAATATATTAAAAATGTAAGTACTGAAGAAACAACAGCCTAAAAGCATCATATTCACCTGCTTTAATAGGGGACTCTTTGATCAATTCAGTCAACAACACGCCGAAGTTAAAGAAACCCCTCACGAACACAAGGGCAAGCTTAGTCACGAACTTATTGCTGGTGCTGCTTCTTATGAAGCTGTGAAGGCCTATCAAAAGCACTGTGAAGAACAAGGCAAGCCTTCTGATCACGCTACTGCTAAGGCTCTTCTTGCTGGTTTTGCCGGTGCTGCTTTGGACAAATTGTAAGTTAAAAAGATATCTAATACTTCATCTGGTTGTGTTCACATTCTTCCTCGTCCTTTCTAGAATTGAAACCAAGGGTCTCGACTTTGTTGATAAGCAAAAGGCCAAGAGAGATGCCGAAGCTGGTGTCAAGGAATACTATGATAACGAACACTAAGAGTTCTTATACCGCAAAAAAAAACAAACTGTAAAATAAAACCTATTCTTGAAATAAACTGCAAATCGCGTTATTTGTTTAGTCTTTAAAATCACGTGTCGTATACTTTGCCTCTGAGTGGCAAATTTTTTTTGGACTGGATGAGACGTTTGGTAATAACATACACAATCGAACTGCATAAAACCGTTTTTAATGTATTGTATGTGTACTTTTTTTTTCAACTGTAAACGATATTATGAAGGCGCCATGGCTTAAAGAATTAACTGTACACTATTTCCAAAAACTATTGGTGCGCCCAAAATAAGATTTGGTACACTGGATGTTTTTTTGTTACAGTGAAGCCGAGAAATGAAGAAAAGTGAGAATTTGGCTGGTTTTTGTTGTTTCATTGAGAGCTTTTGAAAGTAGCAGTCATCTCTCAAAAACTGGACCTTATCTCAAAGAAGTTGTGCATTTTGTTGTCTGATTATCAAATGTCGAGATAAATTTTTTTCGCTCGAGTTCTCGCGCTTCGTTTTCCTTTTAACAGAAGACCAGAATTGATCGATTGGATTTGATCCTGGGAGGCAAATATTTGACCATATATTCTCTGTCTTCAGTCTTTCTTATCGTTAGCAATGATTTTTGAATAGTGCAGTTTCAAATGACTGGATAAATATTTTTCAAACCTTTTTCCATGTCAAGTGTTTTGATTAACGGTTGAAAAGAAAGTCTAAGTTTTGAGAGATGACTGCTACTTTCAAAAGCTCTCAATGAAACAACAAAAACAAGCCAAATTCTTACTTTTCTTCATTTTTTTCTAGTGAGGCTCAAATTGATTTTTAATTCTAACCATTGGGATTTTAGAAGCACTCAATATTTCCCGGTTTCACTGTAACAAAAAAAGGGGGTAAAAATAAAGTATGTGTTTCCTTTTTGGGTATCGGGACCTCAAACCGCTTCGTTGTCAATGTGATAAGGACGTTTTGTATTGCTCTTTTCATTAATTTGCAAATTGGAGTGTAAGATCGATCTAGTTTTTGAACGTATTTGTTGTCTTTTAAAAGAATTATGGTGGATAAGGTTTTAATGAAACGCTACTTTTATTATGTCAAAATGAATATCACGAAAGCAAAAGATGTGTTCTGCTTTAGATATAAAGGTATTGGACAATATTTTCGAGAATTCAAAATCAAACGTGGAACAAACGTTACTTCTTTTGCTTTTTTTTATTATACCAGCATCGTGTATCACGCGTATGATAAGAACTTTTTTCTTATTGCTTTATTGAAAGACAGAAATAGAGTGACTGCAATGAATCAACAGACCGGAGTAATAAAAGCAGCATGTTCCAAAGACATAAAGAAAACGAAAGAGAAATAATGAGCTATAAAGGTGAAAGTAACAATACGCATGACTTCACAGGCAGATAAAAATATTACGGTACTTTCTATAAACTTGGCTTTTATGGTTTTTGTTTTTGTTTTATGTGGGGTTTTTTTTTTTAAAAAAAGATTTGTAATAAGAAAAATTGAACTAGATAAAAGATAAAGTTTAAGAGAAAGCTTCACTACTTGAGCCAAGCAATTGTAAAGGCAGTATTTTATAGCACAATAAAATTCGAGCTATTTTGTCTCTTCTAAAACAGCTTGTTACAGTTCTTTTAAGAGACACAAGAAAATAAAGCGTTAGCACTATTTCTGATTCTAACAAGCACCAAACAAACGACAGAGTCAACAGGACAAAGAAAGAGGCCTTTTTTGCTGGCAATCACTACGTATATATGTTGATAATGGTTTATTAAAAGTGGATAAAGCATTTGAAGCCCATAATATCTGTATTTTCTCAATGCAGATACTAAGTTTCTGTCGACTTTAAGGTTTGCATAGTACGGAATATTCTCTTCCTGTTTGGAAGGCGAGATAAAAACCAAAGGCTGACCTTGGTTGCATATTCAAGACAGTGACAGGTTCATGTGATTTTTTTCAAGAAAATTCTTAAGCATAAGCCTGTGTATTTAATCTTTCAATTGACTTGTTGTCGCCGATGAACAGGGCTTATCGGATAGTTTACTAGGGGGAGAAAAGCCAGAAAAAAAAAGCAGCTCTATTTACGTGAAAGGCTCTCTCTAAATTGATTCCCCCCACTTTTTTTTTTCAGACGATCGTTCTCTTCTATTCCATCTTTCGATTCCTCATACAAAGACGATTTGATTCACCTACCCATAGCCAAGTCAATTCCACTCCCGATAGCATTGGCGGGAGAT
Organism: Sporodiniella umbellata; assembly: GCA_025677835.1. NCBI lineage: Eukaryota > Fungi > Mucoromycota > Mucoromycetes > Mucorales > Rhizopodaceae > Sporodiniella > Sporodiniella umbellata. Next base: position 70,705 of record JAIXMR010000093.1, on the reverse strand, counting down.
TAAACAGGAAGAGTATTGGTCTGTGCCATTCTAATAAATTCAGCGATTTTTTTTGTAAAAAAAAAAAGGAAAAAAAACCTCACTGTTTGAGAAGAAGCGAAAACCGATACTTCTATGTTTTTGAGATGTTTAAATAAGTCTATAAGGCTGGTCTAAGCACAAAAAGATCACGTTATCGCTTTATTGCTTTGAGTGTGTTAAATGGATACTTTGTAAAACTTTTCGTCTCTCAATAAAAAAAAGCCACGCCGATTTAACCCATCGATTTCCATAGCTGTCGATGAAAAAAAGTCAAACCAAGGTTCTAGAACGGTGCCTAGAGTCTAGTGTATCTAGATTTCATGTTTTTTTTCTGTTCCGAGTCCACAATAAATTTACTTACATCGTTAGACCAATATCCCCTCAGCCAAGACGTGTCATGATTGGACAGGATATTCAAAAAGCTTATTTTATGGCCAATGACATTCCATCATAGATCGTTTTTTGATTCTTTCCAACTTCTCCCTGTTAAATCGTATGTAGATAAACAGCCTTTTTAAACTTGTTTTGATAAAATGTTTTTGCTTTTGCGTCATGGCTTTTTTTTTTTTTTTTTTTTTTGGGTTGTTGGCTAGCTGTTTTTTCTTAATTCTTTATAAAACAAGACAAAGTGGTAAAGCCAAGCAAGATCGTTCGATCTTGTAAGAAGCCATGATCCGCCTACTCTCACAAATTGTGTGCCTATATGCTAATGCGTGTGTGTATCTCCCTTTTTGTTTATTTGTTTTGTAATTGAATTTCATATGTTCCATCCCTGATTTGTGCAAAGGCAAGAACTAAAAGTTTCCATATCGGGTAATAAAAGCAATTGCTCGATAGTACACTTCTTGCTATTGGCTCTGTCCAAGAACAGGGATTGTAACCCAGTTTTTGTATATAAAGAACTCGTTTTAAAGGTAAGAAATACTCCAAAAAAAAAAAAATCGTGCTTCTTCTTCATCCAAGCCCTCTCTATTTTATACCATCTACACTGATTCGGCCTACGATATATACGATGATTAGTGCTACTTCTCTTGTCTCCAAATCTGTCAAACAGCCCAGTCTTTATACCCCATTTTCAGCTGCCAATCTGCCAACACAGCCTACAGTGGCTCCCCTGAAAAACACGATTCCCAAAGACATTATCGATGGCTTTAATTACTCCTTCTGTCCTAAATGTGGTGTGGAAACTATGATATTCTCTCATGAAGACTACTGTCCACTACTTAGGCCTTGAAGAGCAAAGACAATTCTGCAAATAGTAACTTTTGAGGCCCATATGAGAAAGCTTCTAAAGTTTGTTTATACACACATACTCTCATAATCCCTTCATAACGATACTTAATGACAACAATAAACAAATGCTTGCATTCGTTTTCACTTTTCTTTTTTCCGTTTGTCGTTTAAATTGTTTATTCTTCAGGGAGACCATAAAAACACATAATTATCGTCTCAACCCTTTCCCTCTCTCCCTCTCTTAATTACTCTCTCCTTCCTTGACCTTTCTTTTTTTTATGGGGAGGAGGAAAAAAGGAGTTTGGTTTTTATCGATTTACTTAAACAACCCTAAACCTTGGTTTTTTATTTTTTGTTATTTATTTAAAAACTTGTTCTTACCCTGCCCAAATCGTTACTCTATCTGGTTATTTCTAGAATATTTCTCTAAAAAGAAAAAAAAGGGGGAGGGCTCAGATTCTTTGGTGCAAGATGATGCAAAAATTTTCCAAACAATCCAAAGTCTATTACGACACGAGACTCGATCTATTAAGACTCTATGTATGTAATATACGGTCAAGTAGTAATTCTGATTTCATTTTTCAATAAGAATAATAGAACTTTGAATCTTTTAAAACCAGGCACTTTTGATTGTGCTATTTAATCAAGTCAAATTTTTTATAGAGTCACTTTACCATTCTTTATGACGCTACTCGATTTTATTTTGATAGGTGTGGCGTCATTTGTTTGTAATAAAGACATTTCAGCACTTTTCTTAAAAGACGTTTGTTGATTATTTCTATAAAGAACTAATGCAAAAAGTTTTTTTTTTTTGAAGAAAAAAGTTTATAAGCATAAACAATTGTTGTAAAGGGCCTTATTTTGCTTTAAAATAGATTGGTTCTTCACTTCAAAAAACATGCTTAGTCGCCAACGCTCCACATGTGTAGAGTGCATTTGGATTAGGTTTGTTTAGTGTTTTCCACGCGTGCGTTTCAATCCCAAACCATTAAACCCTCGAGCTGTTGTACAATTTAAACAAGCAAAAACTACCTTTTTGGTGTGTACGCGAAATTTGCAGCCAGTGCAAATAAATGTACGTTTATAGGAGGAACGGAATTAACAGCACTCTGACCTTTTTTTTTTTTTTTTGGGAATTGCACAACTCTTTTTAAAAACCGGGATAAAACCTTCTACTAAACCATTATGTGTTTAAGTAACACAAGCAAATACAGTTTCTCAAGGTAATATATTTATTTGTTAATCCCTTTTTTTTTTTTACTTCCTAAATATACCCTTTATTTGATCTTCTAGGCTCGTAATACATAGCGACTGTAACACTGAGAGTGTAACTGGAGGGTGTCAATTCAGGTTCAGGGTTCAGGGTCAGTTTCTATACTGACTACTAGCAAGAACAAAAACATAAGATGCTTTGTTTTTCTCTGGATAGTAATAGTAAAAGGGGGAAGTATTCAATAGGTAAAAGTATGAATTCAACAAAACTTTTTTTTTTTTTTTTCAACTTTCTCATCAGCTCATAAACAAGTCAATAAATCAAACTCGTGCTAAAAAAAAACAGCACTTGATATGCAGCAAAGTTTGTGTTCTGTGTTCAGTTATCAATTCCAGTCGTTAAGAACAGACTTATGAGTCTGTTGGGCTTTTTTTTTTTTTTTTTTTTTTTTTTTTTTTGGTGGTGACAAAACTCGTTTTCTTGAATTTCTACCCCACATCATGATAGTACAGGCTTTATTCACCGACCCTGCCCCACTTTTCCCCACTTTGTACAAAAGAAAATTCGAGATTCTTTGATTTATTCAGACTTGAGGATACTTTCTTATTATTTATAATGTTGCTTTAGAGAACAAAGGTTAAAAAAGAATAAAAGTACAAAGAACATCCCTATTTCTGCTAATTGTTTTTCTTTCTTTCTTGTTAAACGTGAAATAAGGTAACACAGATCAAGCTTGCCTTTTTTTGAGATTTGAATCACTACAAACTGTGACTTTTATATTTTTCACAACTTGTCAGATGATATGCCCATTTTGTAAGTAAATCTAAAGTTCACCTCTCCCTTTGTTTCTCTTTTCGTTTCTCCTCTTTCTATTTTAAAAAGTAGCGCAAGAGAGCAATGACCTCACTTGATGAAAGAGAAAGGGAAAAGAAGTCGATCTTTTTGAAAGAAAGCGTGGCGGGTATTTTTAGCTATTCTTTAATCTTTTTATGGTCAATTTTCTTGTTGTTTGTTTGTATAAATCAAATACATACGTATTTAACCCCCTTTTTTTTGGCGTTTCCGTTTAATCTATTATGCGTTGTTTCTCATTATGTTGCTACCTGTTAAAGTTAGTCAGAGCTCTTTTTTCTTTAGTATCTGACGAATATACATATACATATATATATATATATATATAATGAGAGGGGTAAAACCAAAAACCGATAGATTTGACTTTATCAATGACAATACTGCGAGTGAAGCGTGTAAAAAAAAAAAGCTGAGAAGATGGTCTTTATTTAGCTCTAGATTATAACATTTATAGAGTCATCCAGATCCATTTTAGCTAGCTAGATACTATGAAAGTAGGTAAAATAAAGCTTGGATATGTCAATTAGATTTATTAAATAGCAGAGAGTAAATAAAGAGACGAAAAGATTACATTTTTAAAAGAAAAGGACCAGCAGAGATATACCTTATAGCCTCAAAGTTTTTTTTTGTCGTCTACTTGAACTTGTAACATAGACTAAGTTTTCCTGAAACACCATGTCGGGTAAGAGACTTGACATAGTATGTATGTAGATGAACCCTAGCCCTCAAATATCCAAAGGACTATCATTGTTTGTCCTATTCAACCTGTAATGATGCAGCTAGACCATATTACTTTTAAAGAAAGAGGTAGTCTTAGCAATGTTACCGATAGGCTGAAGCAAGACTCGTGAGGGCTATTGTCTTGAAAAATAAGTTTCAGTTAAATGGAGCGATTATTGTATTAGACTAGGTTATGGATTATCTCTTTGTCTTCCAAGCCTAACAATCTACTGAGAAATACCATAACAAAGCAGATTTGGTCACTGTTAACTTTTGTTCATCTCACTCGGTTTTGATTGTTTTCAAGTCATCTCATTTTTAATTTAGCTTTTTGTGACAATTTCTGGACAAAAAGGAACAATCATTTTTTGGAAAGTAACATTTTTTTTTTGATTTCAGACATTTAATTTTCCCAAAGCGATTCTTGTGCTAGGACAAAACCACGAAATTGAGGTTTCTGGTTTATTGCTTGGTCAAAAAAAAAAAAACTTCTAAATGTGACAAAATTTACCGTTCTCACTGTACTATAAATAATCCACCCCTCTCCACTTTTGTCCTACTGCTGTGTAATATGCAACCCAACCCATTCACTGGCTAATAAATAAATAAATAAAATAGTTAAATAAGCCAAAAAAAAAAAAAAAAAAAACTTGATTTGTTTCTTTCTTTTTTTATAAAAAAATTTCTTTTTCATGACCAAAAACGAAGGGTTGTTTGCTAGTCCGTTTACGTCGACGGATACAGAGATCGATCCAACCACACAAAAGGGTAAAGAGGTATTAGTTCAACCACCTGCTACTAAATGGGAGCTATGGGGCTATTATCTTTACTATAACGGTGTAAGTTTGGAATGGATCAAAGAAGAACGTAGGTTAACATCTTTTTCTTTAGGATAACGGATTTACCATCAACAGTTATATGCCCAACATTCTACAGTCGCTTGCTTATCTCGGTGGGTTTTATCCAGCAACAGACAGTTCACCTGCCAAACAAGGATGCGACATTTACAATACAGAGGACGTGTGTTATGTCAAGTGGAATGGAAACAGCAGCGTTCCGGTCGCATCTATGGTTCTTTACTCTCAAGCGATTGCGTTTGTGATTCAGTTTGTTTTATTTACTTCTTTCGGTAGTCTTGCAGATTACGGTAACTGGAATAGGTACATTCTTCTGTTGGCTACTGTAATAGGCTGTGCCACACAGATCATTCCCATTGTGTTTGTCAATAGCGACGGTTCCAACTGGAACGCTATGATGGCCATTATGATCCTTGCCCTGATTTCTTATGGAACTTCATTGGTGTTTTATGCAGCTGCCTTTCCGACCCTCAGGTACATCTCTTTCAAGCTCCTTTCCTTTTATTAAATACCCCCCCTTCTATTTTTAGTGATAATCTACCTATCGTGCGAAAAGCTCGAGCAGATCCTAACCTTACAAGGGAAGAAGCATTAACAGTAGCTGAGAAATGGAGAAATCATGTTTCGGCTGTTTCTACTATTTTCTCAAATGTTGGCTTTTTAATAATGACAGGTAAATCGGCGTTTTTTTTTTTTTTTTTTTTTTTTCGTTTGGGGGGATACATCGTACTCACTTTCTTATTTATCTACAAAAGGTGTACTATCTGGTGTATCCTATGTCGCTTGGTCAAACTACAATTTTCCAGCTGACACACCCCATTATCTTGGTAATGCACCTTTGTTCAACTATATCTCGACCGTCGTCTGTGGTGGATTCTGGGTCATCAATGCCATCCCTTATTTCCTGGCACTACCTAAGGGTAGAAAGGGTCCACCCTTACCTAATGATGCCAACCATTTTACCATTGGTTGGAAGTCTATTTTCAAAGCTGTCAAAGAAGCTCGTCGATTGAAGTATCTTTTCCTCTATATCCTCTCTTATTTTATGTTTTCGGATGCTGTCTCCACCACTAATCAAATGATCAGCATCACTCAGGGCCAAATCACCAGCTTTTCCGCGCAACAAGTCACCATTCTTAATCTGGCTTCTGCCGTGACCTCGATCATCGGCTGTTTCTTTTTTCTCTGGCTGTCCAAGATGGGAGTAAAGACTAAGACGAACCTTTTGGTCATTGTAGCGCTTTCGGGTGTGATTGCTCTCTGGGGATGTTTTGGTATCGGCCTGACAAACTTTGGCATTCGAACCAACTGGGAACTCTGGGTGTTTTATGTATGGTCTGGTCTATTTACCGCCCCTATCTGGGCCTGGCAGAACACCATGTTGGCTGAATTGATTCCTAAAGGAAAAGAAAACCTGTTCTTTGGTCTCTTTGGTGTCATCAACAAAGCTTCCTCCTGGATCGGCCCTGCCATCATTGGCGCCATCACTCAGTATACCACCAACCTATGGAAAGGTTGGCCCTTTGTCCTCGCTCTCTTTGTGCTCTCTATCATCATCATTTGGTTTATCGATGTGGACAAAGCCAAGATAGATATCGCTCGTTACTTGGAAGAAGAAGAGGAAAGGGCTCAGGTCGATCAACCACATCATACGCAAGAAGTGGAAGTCGTTAGCCTTGACGAAGAAACTAAACCTGCCTTTTAACGCTTTTTATTACCAGTATTTTTTTTATTGTTTTTATTATTTTCCTGTACACTATCTATCTATTCTACATATAAAATTCATTCGCTCTATTAAAAAAAAAAGCCCTATTCTTTCCCTTTTTTGTGAGGTCACACACTTGAGCTCAGTTTTATGTCTGCGCACAAAAAAAAAAAAAATTCTTTTACTGTCAAAACGATACGTTGTACACAAACTCTAATATCGAAATATGACCATTTTCGGTGTATGTTCTATTAATACCTTGAAAGATCTCTTGCCATTCAAGTTTATTTCATTATTATTTATGGCTATTGAAAATCTTTACTTAATGCAAGCCATATGCGCAGAAAAAGCTATACTCAAAAACTCAGGAGTACTGACGTATGTGTGATTGGGTATGATGTGTTGTATTTGGAAAAAAAAAAAAAAAAAAAAAAGGGACTGGTATGTGTATGTTTCGATAGCCTCTGTTTCTATTTATTTATTTTCGGCATCGACGAGTTGATTATGAAGCTTAAAGTAAACAGATCGATTATTCATCAGCTTCTCATGAATCCCTAAAGAAAGGTTTGTTTAGAAAACAACAATGATGGTTATTCCCCCTCCTAAAGAATGTGAAACCTTTTTCAATGATATTTCCAGGCACTTTTCCCATGACTACAATCATATCAGCCTTACGGATTGTAGACAGACGATGGGCAATGACTAGTACAGTTCTTCCATGCATTAGTTTATCCAATGCCTCTTGAACCATCCTTTCACTTTGAGCTAATAAATAGAACATAGGCATCAGTACTTTCTTTTACAAACATGGCTATAAAATTACTATCTAAAGCAGAGGTCGCTTCATCAAGAATAAGAATCTAAAGAAACGTTAGAAACAAATCACCCCTTTTTTTTTTTAAAAAAAAAAAAAAAGAAAAGTCTACCTTTGGATTTTTCAAGATAGCGCGAGCTATGGCAATGCGTTGTTTTTGTCCTCCAGAAAGAGCTGCTCCACGTTCGCCCACGACTGTATGGTAACCATCAGGGAAACCTTCAATAAAGGTTTCCGCATTGGCTTGACGAGCAGCCTCCTTTACTTCTTCCAATGTAGCATGGGGGTTTCCATAACGGATATTTTCGAGAATAGAAGTGGCAAACAAGACAGGTTCTTGATTGATAAACCCGATATGTTCCCTTAACCAAGAAGGGTCGATAGTATCTAATGCTTGACCGTCCAGATAGACATGACCTGCAGCAGGCTCATAAAAACGTTCGAGTAAAGAGGCAATGGTGGATTTGCCCGAACCTGAGGCACCACAGAGAGCTACGGTACTTCCAGGCGTTACATTCAAACTGAAATCGTTCAAGACCATCTGGTCTGGACGCGAAGGATAGCAGAAATCGATAGAGCTAAACTCAATGTTCCCACATACATGATCTGGAACACACCCGCCTCTCAAAGGCACCTGGGGCTCTAAATGAATGAACTCAAACACCCGATGGGCTGACGATGCAGCCTTGATAGACTGACCAAACAAGACGCCGAGTGACACAAGAGAGTGTTGGGCTGTCTGGGTCGAGAGCATATACGACATTAGATCACCGGCCGTCAATTCGTTGTTCACTACCAAAGAGCCGCCATAATAAAGTACAGTCAGGACCATACATCCTACCGAGATGTTTGTCAGGCCTTGGAAAAGACCGATATGAAGCCCCATTGACTGATTTGATCTAGCCACACGCTCACATGTCTGACTGTAGTGTTCAATCTCACGTTCTTCCGAAGCAAAGGCGCGTACAGTTCGCATGTTTGAAAGTACCTAATCACACCCTCAGTTACATTCTACTTTTCTTTTTGCTTACCTCACCAGCAACACCGCCCGATTGACCATCCAACTGTTTGTTGTGCTTACTAAGTTTTCTTAAATATCCGCCGTAAAGATTTAACAAGACGTAAAGAATAGGCATCGTTCCCAGCATAGTGAAAGTTAAGGAAGTAGAGATTCTGAACAGTTGAATAGCAGAGCCCACGGTTTGGGTAACAGACTTTAATCCTTGAGTGACCAATTGTTTGAACGTACTCTATAGAAATATACATACACACTCAGTTTATATATATATATATATATATATATATATATATATACCTTGAACTCGGCAGCGTCTGCTGTTAGACGACTGACCAGCTCACCACTACGGTGTTGATCAAAAAAACCTAGATCCTGTTGAATGATAGCCCTGAATAATTTAGCGCGTAATCGTTTAGCAATATTTTCACCAAAGGCAGAGACGAGTGAGATATGAGCAAATGTCAGGAAACCTTGAGTTACCAAGAGTCCAAAGAGTTTCAAGGCAGGCGCATTTAAATCCCGGATGGTCAAAGATCCCAAGCCGTCAGCGGCAGCCTGCATACTGGAAGACAAGATATTGATCAGCTGTCCTGTAACAAGAGGTGTTTGAAGTTGAACAATAGCCGCACCCACTGCAGTCAAGACAATCAAACAGAGCAAGCCAAGATCGGGCTTGACGAGCTGCCAAATATCGTGGAGTACAGAAGGTGGGGTTTTTATCTTGGGGGTAATCTCATCAAGCACTTTGGATCCAGTCACGGTAGGCTGGATCGTGGGCTGAATAGGGGGTGCTTCACAGTAAGCGATAGGTAATTGATGCAAGTTGGCCATATGCATACCAGCAACTAGGGAAACACATGGTAGTCCGGTGGATTTTATGCAAAGGGTCGCTCGTTGAAAGATCGGTAGAGGTGTGAACCAAATACGTCTAATTAAAGATGGATGAATGACTTTTTGTTTCAAAATGTCTTTTTGAGGGCATCAAAGCCTACTTTGAAGAGAGCTTCTTAATAAGGTCGGTATGAATCGTGTGTCGAGGTAATGTGAAAGAGATTGATTTAGAAACAAACGAGCGATGAACAATGGAAGTCTGTGAGGGCAAAATGAACCTGTGTTTTTCTTTCTCTTTCTCTTTGTTTTACCACATTGAAACAAAGCCGAGTCGTGAAACGAGCCACGAGCAAAGGCATGCCTTTCTTTTTTTTTTTTTCTCAAAGATAAAAATCAAAAACCAAAAAAAAAAAAAAAAAAATCAAAAAAAAGATTATTTTTGTGTAACTCAATGTATCTTTGTGCTGACAAACGTTTTTAGACCAGCTTACAGCATTAGTTTTAGGCTTAGAGTTTACGGCATATAGATTGAGGTGGGGTCTAAGCGATATCTGAAGATATACGCGGGTATAGGGCCAATGCTAGGGTTAGTTTTTGAGATCTTTGATGGAATGAAAAGCCGACCAATTGACTACCTTAACAACGTATAGAAGCCTGTACAAAACGCGTTTTGATCGATAGGGCACTTTTTTAATTGAAGATATAAAATACCAAACTCTAGATCAAGAAAAGAACTCCAGTGATAGTATATAGTCAAAAGCTAGCTTAATGAAACAAGGTAACCACAGAGCCTACATGGCGCTTCAAAAACAATCAATCAAAAATCGGAAGACACGGTAAGACAAGATTTACCAATCTAGCGCTGTTACATCAATCCACGAAAATCATTGTGGTCCAAAGACAGACTTGGAGCCTTTGTTCCTTATCTTTCATAGTCGTGACGGTCTTTTTCTCTATAGACTCAATGAGGCTAAACCTACCAGGTTCAGTCAAAAATAAAAAAAAAATAAAATAAAAAAAAAAACTTGTTGAAACCTATTCAAGGTTTTGTTGGCTTTGTTAGTGGTTCTAGCCTTAGGTTTCGTTTGTGTATAAAACAAAAAGAGAACGCCATTAAAACTTTGTTGTATAAAATAGTTGTTACTGACACCTTGGTAAAATAATAATAATAAAAAAAAAAGAGTATTTGTTTTATTTGATAACAAACACGTAAAAAAAATACAATCTCAAGACTTGCCAATCATAAAATCACGGGCAAGTGTAAGAGTTAAAGAGTAGGGAGTGGTTAAATGCAATGGGGGTTTTTTTTTTTTTTTTTTTTTTTTTTTTTTTTTTTTTTTGGTATGAGCCTATCTATGTAAGTGTAGGTGATAATACGCCTACATAGATGTATATGTATATATGTATATATATACATGAGGGGAAAGAGAAAGAGGAGGTGTATATTAATGCAAGAGGGTAAAAAGAAAGAAAGGGTGGAAGCTATGTCTAATGTTGATGATCAGAATCTTTGTGTTTTTCTTGGGTGACAGACGCGTCTTGGAGATAGATCATAACATTTTGTATATTCTCGCATTTTTCTTTCACTGTATTTTTCACGAGATTTTCCAAGGCATAAGCATCATGCATGGTCATATTCGGATTCAGTTGTAAAACAATATCGACATGATTGAATCTACCTTGCTTACGTCCACGAACAGAATGGAAATCCACCAGATCCAACTGTGAAGCCTAATGGATTCCGGCTGGTTAAATACATGCACTTTTTGTTTTCAACTTGATTGCTTTTACTTTCACTTTCGAAACGACTTGAATAATGGATGTCATTTCATCTGAACTGATTCCTTTATCCATAAGCTCACCAATGGATGAACGAATGAGTCCTACACTGCTCTTTGCCAACATGGCTGATACTGCAATACCACCTAAAGGATCCAATACTGGCATACCTGCATAACTACCCACAATCGCTACTAAAGCTACTGCGCTAGAATAGGCGTCTGATCTATGATGCCTATATTCACACCAAAAAGCCATTAAAAATATACCTTTTTTTTTTTTTTTGAACTCTTTTTTTACCATGCATTTGCTATCAAAACATCGCTGCGTTCCTCTTGTCCGACCTTGATGGCTATGTGTGTGTGTTTTTTGAGAATAGTTTAGATAAAGTAGAACTAAAGAAAGCATGTGAGGATGTACGTACTTGCTCTAAACAATGTTTCTTTGATGATCACACTAGCCAATGCAAACCAAGCAGCATTTGGATCCAATACGCCACCGTTATGTGAATGAGAGTGATTGAGAAAAGAATGTGAGGAGGTTTCTACTGCTGTACTACTCGCTGTAGCGGTCAATAGACTTGTATCAAGGGTAGCCATGAGAAGATCTATAGAATGCCATCCGATGCCAATAGCACCTGTTAATAACAATGAAGAAACCGCAACTGATCCAACCGTTTCAAATTTCCCTAGTTTTGAAATGTGTTTATTTTCTATCGGGTGTACTCCTATGTTTACCATAACCATAGGGATATAAGCTATCAGCTGGTTTCCTTGACATTTTAAACGTATAAAGCGTTACGATATCACTTAGTAAATCTAATCATTAATTTAGTCACGCCATTATTTTTTTTTTTTTTTTAAAAAAAAAAAAAAAGGCTTTTGTTTTACCGCTGAAAGAATGAAGTGCTTCCGCAAGTAAGGAAGCGGAATTCATTAACCTGAAGGATATGTAAATAGGGACCATGATATGTATATACATGTATTATTCTAAAAACAAAATGAATCGTAGTTACCATCCTGCTATTCCTTTACTGATAGTCAGGCCCACATTTGAAAATAAACCGATGACTGTGATACGAGTTCCTCTTTTGCCTATCGATAGTTATAATCAGTAAGGATTGTGTTTTTATAGAGTCAATCCTAGTTTACTGGACGATTTTAAAGAGGACAATATGTCAGTGTCGTGTTGATGATGATGATGATGGCCGTGTGTGCCATGGTATCGAATACTACCGATAAGCGCAGCAGGCTTAAGAGTCGAAGAACGGGGTGAGACAACAATGGCTTTCGTGACAAACCATCTTTGGTAAGAGAGTTGGTTTCTGTATGACCCAATAGGTGTTTTCCCCAAACAAGATCGTGTTGAAAGTTGTGCGATCCTTTGCATCGTTGACATCTGTTTTTTATTTAGAGAGAAAATAAAAAATAAAGAAAAATAAAAAATTAAATAATCATCATAAATTAAGATTAAAAAATACATAGGAACAGACCAGGGCGGGAACGCTAACAGCATGATCCAATTCCAATTTTAGACTGCTTTTTAAATGACAGACTTGAGAGTTTTGAAAATAGCTTGGGTGACAACCCAGAGTAAAAACAGCAACAATAGAGTGAATAGAACAGAAAGAGGCTTGTTGGCCTCCATCCTATTGCTTTTGAGATCTATAGCAGACGCGTTCTAAAGTAAAAGATGGCCAGTATACACTTGTCTTCAAACGAAAGCTGAGATCAGCAAAGTTTGTCTTTGATCAGCCAAGCCGGAGTTCTTTATCCACCCTACTTTCAACCACAGCAACACCGACTCCAGAGGATGACCGATGGATGTGCTCATTTAAAGTAACTCAGGGTTTAATTCCGTCATTTTCAGCCATCAAAGATGAATGTATTCTTTTATTTGCAAGAAAAAGCTCAGGTAGTGTCCAGAGAGAGAGAGAGAGAGAGAGAGAGAGAGAGGGTAGTACAAGGGCTTGAGAGATGGATAGATTCAGGAACCATCATGACCTCCAGCCTTTTTTAAAGAAAGAAATCCTGACAACGATTCTCTGCAAGGTCATTCCATGGAATACGCATACATAAAGAGAGAAAAAGATGGCCTAGGAGTGAGATCTGAATTGGATGAAGCCAAAAGTTGCTTTGGAAAAGACAATGGCAGTTTGGAATTGCACAGTGAGTTTTAGATGAAAGAAAAAAAGGTGATTGGATTCGATGGCGGTTGAAGGGTGAGTGGAGGAAAAAGGTGATTGGCTGAAAGGAACTTTTTTTTTTTCTGCGTTTGATTGGCTGTTTTAGTGAATCGAAAGATCTTTTGTTCGGTTGACAATCCAACATTATTGTTTTTATTATGATTGAGCGACTCCAAACAAACAAAGGCTTTGTTATCTTTGTGTGTCCTTTATTTTTAAATGCGTCTTGGCCTGGAATGAATAGAAAGGGTGTTTGAACAGAGTGGGCATCGTTCACTGTATTCTTTCGCGAGATTCTTGAAACTCAGGGGGGCGATGATGATTCTAGACAGAATATTTCCATTTCTGCACCTTTATTTTTTTTCCAAGACAGATAGCCTAATTAAGGTTCACTAGAGAAATGACGCTCCCTAAACGAAACGCATGATACAGTGACGTTGTGCCTAGCATGGTGCCTATCTGCATTAGCTCGTAATATAAGCCAGTAGTAATGTAAATAAGATGAATTCCAGCTTTCTCTTTTTTTTTTTTTTTTTTTTTTTTTTTTTTTTGGTTTTTTTAAGCATTGTGTCAGCTTTTTTTCTCTTTTTTTTTTTTTTTGGGTTTTACAGATTCAGCTTATTTCAAGAGAAAGGTTAGCTGTGAGAATGGAAATGGATATCACATGTACTGCTTTCAAAAGACCAATCGAAATCCACCTTGAGCTTATACCAAATAGAAATTAAGCTTTACTTTTTTTCTTTAGGGCACATATCATGTGAATAAATTATTATAAATGGTGCTGGGTCAGCTATGAAGGGGGGGGGGAAAGTCAATCCATCACTTCTCGAGACAACATAAAAGTGGCAGACTCTACCGTGCTACACATGTACCCAAAAAAAAAAACAAAAAACATATTAAAGCGCAGAGTAAACAAGTAAGCAAACAATCCACGATAAAAACGAGGTTCTCTCTTAAAAAAGATCTTCTTGTTAAACACACGTCCCCCATTTTGTATGCCTGATGCTCCGTTAGGTTTTGGCAGTAGGCGAGTTGGGGGGATGGGGTTTGAAATCCAGAAAAAGATCTTATTGGAGCTATTTTAATGCTTATTTAAAATATTAAATCTGAACAATAAGTTTTTTTTTTTATATATATTTTTTTCTTTTCTTTTTGATTATTCTATGTAATGAATGACCATGAAGACCATTTAAAACAGTTTTTGGGTGCCATTGAATGGAAAGAAGGCTATCAGTCACAATCCATTATATTATTATGTTTCTGGACACTTTTATGTTTTCACCCAGTCTATACCTTGCCTTGTTGGTGTTATGTTCTGTACGACTCCCCGACTTACCTTAGCCAACATGTTACATTTGATTTCGGGATGTTAAGCATACGAGCCATCCAGACACGGCTTTCGGCGGCTGGTGCTGTCTGGGCTGCTGTCTGGATTGCCTTAGCCAAATGGATAGGGATGGGCAAGATCATTTGGTTGTCAGTCACACTCGTGCTTGTCTGGAACCAGCCAATCGTGCGATTCGCTCGTGATGCCTACCCTAGGCTCCGTACACCCCAACCGATACATTCACCTACCGTACAACAAGCCGAACCTTTGGATCGCTATTATCGATTTATAGTGATTGAACATCAACGAAGTTGGTTGGGGAAATGGACCACCTTACTTTTACCCAATGAAAGGCCCGATTGGTAATCCCCTCTCCCCCCCCTTTTTTTTTTTTTTTTTAAAAAAAAAAAAAAAAAATGAAATACGATTGGCTAATACTCTGTAGGTCAGACGAATTTCTACAAAAGGTACCTTCGATTCAACACTTTTGCTTACCACCTTGTACGATCAAGAAGGATGGATTAGATCAGAGTGTGAAGAGTAGCTGGGTATGGACAAGTCATGAATGGCATGTTGATTTCAATCGAAATGTGGACAAGAACGGATGGGAATATGGCAGTTGGGATTGGAAAACATGGGCATCCAAGTCAGGTCTGCGTATCTTTACCCGCCGTCGTTATTGGATCCGCCATGCCCGTCTGGAACAACAGAAAAGTACCGCTGTCTTGATCCAGCCCAAACGCTCTCTGGCTGAAGACAGTCAATCTTACGATTCTTCTTCCTTAAGCTCTTTGGATTCCATCGTCTCCACACCACCCAGTTTGATCTCCCATCTCTCCAAAAAATCCTCACCCTGTCATTTTTTAGAAACACCTTATGCTTCCGCTTGGTAGACTTCTTTCAACCCTTTATTAATGTATACAACCCTTTATTTACGTCCTCTTAATCTATTACGCATTCTCTTAATAAAAACCTACTTAGTTTAATGTACTGATTATTTTACTAGACAACGAGGGTGTCAAGAGACATTCAAGAGACTAAAGAGAGAGAGAGAGAGAGAGAATCGATAAAGAAGGCAGGTTGTTCATATCAAGCGGACGTACCTGAGACCATTTCTGAAAGGATTCCGGTTGCTGACAGAGTATTTTCATCTGATGATGAAGGGAGCGAATGCACAAGATGGGTATGGAGTGATGATGGGATGGCAAGATAGAAAAGGATTGAATGGTCACTAAGCTAAGGGTGAGCATCGTATGTGTTACGGTTTGCTTACGGCTTTTGAGTTTGGATGAGCCTTTGGTCCAGTAAAGGGTTTTGGTATAAGGATCGAGTCGAAAGAAACGCGTGTGAAAAGAGCCAAATTTGGCCTTGAGAGGATTGCGAACGTATTTCTTTAGCGGTTCGCCTTTCATGGTATGAAGCAAACAGTATTCATCTCCGAAGGGTTCCCCTGCAGCAACCATCGGTCCGTCGGGTGGTCCACGCTCGGGCAAAGCCCCTTTCTTGATCAAAGTGAGCTCATCCTGCAACCGGCTTGATTGATGCTGGAGTAAGGTATGTTCCGACCGAAGTTGGCTTAGATGCTGCTGGAGTTCAGAGACATGCAGAGTCATCGTCTGCTGCGCTCGCTCCAGATTCGCAATCTCTTTCTGTTGTTGCTGCTCTTTTTCGGTTTTATGGGCCAGCAGATGATAGAGCGCATGCACCTTGTGTTCCTTCTCGCGTTGCTGGTGCTCCATTCGATCCAGAGCCTCGTCTTTTTCTTCCAGAACAGATCGCATCCGGTTAATCTCGCCTAACAAGCCCCGGCCAATATCAGTGGCTAACTCAAGGTTGGACATACAAAGAGAGGGGAGAAAGAGAAAGAGAAAGAGAAAAGACGGCATTTATTTATGTTTTTAAGGGGGGATTTGTATTGCTTATATTAATCACACTGGTCATGGTCGGTTCGGATTCTTGACCGCATACAAAAAAGTGATCGAGAACATGGCATTTCTCTTGATTCCAATAGATAGAGTTCTTGCGCAAGATCAATGACCATACGTAGGGTACAAAGAACTCGCTCGCATTGGGTTCTTGTTCGTATTGGAATCTTAGATGGGGTAAAGACTATTTTATGAACATAAGAATCCATTGAGGTGTGCCTCTACGGTCTGTTTACCTTCATCTTTTGATTCGACCAAGTACGTGAACCCTCTTCGATCAAACAGAGTATTTCCCCAGACGAAGGCGCTTTCAGATTGGCTTCAAAGACGCGTGTGTTGAAATAGCGAATGACCTGGTCCAGATTATGAGCTGCCTCTGAAAGTCTCGGATGGGAATAGAAAGGAATCAAGAGCTCTCGTTTGAGTAAGAGAGCGTACACCAACTGAAGGTTCTGTTTCAATCGATGACTCAATATGGACTGAATAATCTCGAGCATGAACATCAACACGTCTTCGTAAACCAGGGTGTCCTCACAAACTTCGCCCTTGTCTGCCAGTTTGATATAGCGCTTTGCTAAAAGTTCAAATAAACTTTGTTTTTTTTGTCAGTTCTCACCAAGGTATTCATCCAACTTACCTGATCACCCGTTGTGCAGTATAGGCATGCATGTCCAACAGCGTACTTGACATGTTGGCTAGGATGGCCAGACAATTTGTATGGAGGTAAATGTCACGATGCACTGATAGGTTGAGTTGTAACGTACGGAACATGACCAGCACCATCAATCCACCTAAAGAAATCGATTTGAGCAGTGGACGTTCTGTAAACCAAGGGATATTCTGTACTGTCTATTATCAATAAAAGAGAGAGAGAGGGGTTTGAGAGCGTCTTCAAAACAGTTGAAACTTACAATCTTCTGTATTGCGTCATTGTTCACTTCATCCTGACTGAGAATCAAGAGGACTGTCATCAGCAGATAGAGCTGAGGATAGTTCGTTTTGGCTTCCATCGACTCATAGATCAGTTTCAAGATAGGCAGATACTAGAAAAGGCTTAGCGTACGATTTGTTTGCTTCCTTTAGTGACTTACTATCGTTTCTTGATCGGTTCTGGAAAGCACATAGACACGAAACGATTCGTTTTCAGACAGCATCTTGTAAAACAAGAGTGCTTTTTCTTCCACCTCAAGCGATTGGCTAAACATGTCCAGTAGGCCTTTGAAAGAGATCAGGTGCATCTTTCGGTGACACGCTTCGAGTTCTGTGGCTGACATGACTAAGCTTACAGAGGGTTATCGTTCGAGTCTATCAATGTAGGTTTACCCTGATGATCGCTCAAGCCAGCCATGGCCTGTTGAAAGGCCAGCGTCCAGTCAGGATCGGCTTGAACACCTAAAAGGGTCAACAGCAGCAGGCTAAGGTCAGCCAAGGGTAGACTGTCCGTAGGCAACGTATGCGCTGATGAAAAGAGATAGGTGTAGGCAGTATAGACGACACTGGCCGAGGCTGCGGAAGGTGGCGGAAGTTGAGCCATCACGTTCTCCAGCAGTCTGGCCACCACCGCATCTGCACGCGACACAAACAAAGACAGGAACAGATCAAGAAAGTAATTGGGTTCGTCAAAACTCAAAGGGTGTCTGAGCTGGGTTGAAAACAAGGCAAGAAAACTGGTCAGGATCTCCAGATAGAACTCGTAGCATTCTTTGTTTTGGCTGGTGATAGAAACCGGTTAGCTTAGGGTCATCTCTCCCGGTCACACTCACGTAGGATCCAGATTTAGCAGGAGGGACAACATCCACGTCAAAAGTCTTTTCGCTTTCGATTGTTCCGGCTCATCCTCAATGTGTTCCATGATTTCTTTGTGCGTCAGGTTATCCGTAAAGTGCTTCATAAACACCCGGGTTAGAAACAAGGCGTTATAAGTCTCGGTAGAAATAATACTAGTAAAAAGAAGAGTGAATAAAAACAAGAAACAATCCACTTGATTTTAAAAAAAAAAAAAAGACCTTTGGGCTTACTCTTTGGTTTTCTGTTGTGCTGTCTGTTCTAGACAATCGAGAAGATGGCTCAACAGTCGATTGAAATTTCGTGTGGATGTATTGTTGGCAGCTAAACTATATTAGATCTCTCTTTTCCTAACCAAATCTACTTACCCAGCTCAATCGAGAGACCTAACGTGGTCATCTCCAGGTCATACATGTCTTTTCTATAAAACACTGAATAAAACAAGAAAAATAGAAAGTTATTATTACGACTGATGACAGGCTGGGTATTTTTCTAACGAGAGAAAGGAAAAGTCAAAGAGTTGTGTTTGGGAACATAAAGAGCGAATAGGCGCTAGTTGTGTCGAATTGAAATAAGAACGGTATTCCACTGGCGATTGAGGAGTCATCACCGGTCTTGTTTCTTGCACAGTAAAAGATGAGAAACTTTCTGGGAATTCAGAGGAAAGAGGTGAGGTCGCACTCGCTTTATAGCTCGAAGGTCTTCTAGAGCCGCTAAACGTTTTGTGAGGTGCAGTAACTAGGCTGGAAGGTTTCATTGAATAATAACCAAAAAAAAAAAAAAAAAAAAAAAAGGGGGGGAATACACACACATATCACTCACGCGCACACATCATTTTTAACTATTTAAAGTTCCTTTTCATTTTATTTCATTTGCTTTTTTTGTTGTTTTTTTTTTTTTTTTTTTTTTTTTTTTTTTTTTCTCTCTCTCTCAATCTATTCTATGTCAAATAATATCAAGGTTGTCTGTAGGTTCAGACCGCAAAACAGTATCGAGTTAAGAGAGGGGGGCGTGCCTATTATCGAGCTAGATGATGAGGGAACTCAGATTGGATTAAAGGTTTGCTTTGATATGTCTGGGTGGGTCTAAATCTTTATTGTTTTTATAGGGAAAAGACTTTCAAGGGTCCTTTTCGTTCGATAAAGTATTTGGAATGAATACGCCTCAAAAAGACGTATTTGAATATTCTATTAAAACGATTGTAGATGGTAAAAAAAAAAAAAAAAAAAAAGAAAGGGCCAAAAGCGGGGTCTGAAACAGTGTTTATTAGATGTCACTGCTGGTTATAACGGAACCGTCTTTGCCTATGGTCAGACCGGTTCAGGAAAAACATTCACAATGATGGTAAGGCGGCTTATGTATGGATAGAAAACTCAACCGAGAGTAGGGTGCGGATATCGACGATGAAAATAGCAAGGGTATCATCCCGCGTATCGTGGAACAGATCTTTACCAGCATCATGGCTGCACCCAGCAACCTGGAATTCACAGTCAAAGTGTCCTATATGGAAATCTATATGGAAAAAGTCAGAGATTTATTAAACCGTATGTAGTTGCCAAAAAAAAAAAAAAAAAAAAAAAAAAAAAAAAACTGGCTTAGTTTTGTGTTGTTTTTCTCACATGAAGAGATGACCTTGAACTGACCTTGAACTTTTTTTCTATAGCTACACAGGACAATCTGCCTATTCATGAAGACAAAACACACGGTGTTTATGTCAAGGGCTTATTAGAAGTCTATGTGGGCTCGCAAGACGATGTGTATGAAGTCATGAAGAATGGCAGTGCGAATCGTGTGGTTTCCGCCACCAACATGAACGCCGAAAGTTCTCGGTCGCATTCGATTGTAGTAGTGACGATCACGCAAAAGAATGTCGACACAGGGGCTGCAAAGAGTGGCAAGCTCTACTTGGTGGATTTGGCCGGTTCAGAAAAGGTGGGCAAAACAGGGGCTTCAGGACAGACGTTGGAAGAAGCCAAGAAGATCAACAAGTCCTTGACAGCGCTAGGTATGGTTATCAATGCCCTGACGGATGGCAAGGTAAGAACCAAAAAAAAAAAAAAAAAAAGGAGGGGAGGGAGGGAGAACAGTAGCTGTTGACAAGCGTTATTTTCTAGTCAAGCCATATTCCTTACCGTGATTCCAAACTGACGCGTATTCTTCAAGAATCCTTGGGTGGTAACTCACGTACAACCTTGATTATCAACTGTTCGCCTTCATCTTACAACGAGGCCGAAACATTATCCACCTTACGTTTCGGTATGCGAGCCAAGTCGATCAAGAACAAGGCCAAGGTGAATGCGGATCTTTCACCTGCCGAGCTCAAGGCGTTACTGAAGAAGGTCAAGACCGAGACGATCAGCTTCAAGAGCTATATTGCGGCTTTGGAAGGGGAGGTGAGTATCTGGCGATCAGGCCAGGTGGTTCCGGAAGAGAAATGGGTGACGATGGACAAAGTGACCCGGGGCGATTTTGCTTCGTTACCACCCGCTTCTGGCTTCAAAAGTCCTTTGCCAGCCGAAGACTTTTCGCGACCGGCCACGCCTGCGATTGTGCTTGAGAAAGATGAACGCGACGAATTCTGGCGACGCGAGAACGAGCTGATGTCCCAGATTTCCGAAAAAGAATCAGAATTGGCCGACCGGGAAAAGCTGCTGGAAGGGCTCAAGGACGAGGCAAACTACTATAAAGACCAGGTGCAGGTCTTGACCTTCGATAACCAGGCCATGACAGGTGAGGTGGACGATCTCAAGCTTCAGTTGCAAAAGATCATTTACGAGAGCAAGGAAAACGCGATTGCCGTGGACACACTCAAGGAAGAAAACAACGAACTCTTGAACGAGCTGGAAGAACTCAAAAAGAGCCTGATCGAGATCAAACAGGCCCAGAGCAAGGCCAGCCTAAGCGAGAAGGAAAAGAAGAAGGCTGAAAAGATGGCCCAGATCATGTCTGGCTTTGACGTCTCGAACGAAATGAACGAGAAAGAACGCCAGATCCGGGACGCTCTGGTCAAGCTTGAGCTGGAAGGTCATGGCCTCTCAGTGGAAGAGCTCTTGTCCCTAAGACGCGACCTGTCCGACTCGCGTGCGCTTGTGGACGAACATACCAAGACGATCGAAGACCTAAGCGTAGAAAAGAGCTCGATTCAGAACCGAAAGACAGAGCTGGAAGCCAAATTTGCTAACCTTGAGCAGGAATACGAAGATCTTTTGGAAAAAACCATTGCCGATGAGGAGGCTCAGATCCAGAAGAATACTGACATGGATGCCTCGATCACTGAACTCAAAGTAAACAAGCCATAGACATCCTTACGTTTACTGACCTTTCTTTAGGCCAAGTTGGAACAAAAACACATTGCGCGTAAAGAGAATCAACAGCGAGAGATAGATCAACTCAAGTCTGATCTGGAGCAAAAGACAAACGAACACAGCCGATTGAGCAAGACGATTCAAGACCTTAAAGAAGCCAACGATGAACTTCAGGTAAGACGTAGATAAACATTAGGCCAACGTTGTGTTGACCCGAAAGAATCCAGGCTGCCCTGATAGAGCAAGAGCCGGTGGATATCAGCGAAAAAGAAAAAGATTTAGATCACATGAAGAAATCGATGGCCAGCCAGTTGGCTGAATTTGAGATGACCAAGAAAGCGCTGATCCGGGATCTTAAGGGACGATGTGCCAAAGTGGTTGAATTGGAAGGATTCTTGGAGGAAACTCGGGAACAATACAACAGGGTTTTGAATGCCAGTAACAATAAACGACAACAGAAGAACATGGCCTTCCTTGTGAGAGATCTCGAACACCTGGCCAACGTACAGAAACAACTGGTGGAGCAAAACAGCGAACTGAAGAAAGAAGTGGCTGTGGCTGAACGCAAGTTGATTGCCAGAAACGAGCGTATCCAGAGTTTAGAATCTTTGCTGGGTGAGGCCCAAGAGAAGCTGTTGCACCAGAACCAAAAGTTTGATGCCCAACTTCAAGCCGTCCGAGAAAGATTGGGTCAGGCAAGAACTCAGAAATCCAACCAACCTTCGCTACCCGCTTTAAGCCTCGGTCGCATTGCTAAACCACTGCGCGGTGGAGGCGTGGTAGAAGATACCAACACAAACACTGTCAATTCTGAAAAGCGTGAATCCACTGCCAAACCACGTGCCTCTTGGATGTCGAGCATTATCTCCTCTTCTCGCTCATAAAACAAACGAGAGCTTTGGATTTTCTGTATATTGTGTGTGTGTGTGTGTGTGTGTGTGTGTGTGTATGTGCGTTTTATTTTTTTATTTTATTTTATTTTTATTTTTTTTTTTTTTTAAGCAATTTTCTTTATAAAATAAAGCCTCTCTTTTCTCTTTACACAAAAAATGCGTCTTTAGACAATTGGGAATGCACTGTATTTGTCTATATTAAAAAGAAAAAACGAAGGGTTTGTTTTACAGTGTGTGTGCAACCGGATTTGGAATAAAAAGACAGGATTTGCATTTCCGGACAAGAAAAGCAGCTTTTTCTTGTAACCCATAGCCAAAAAAGGGCTTCTTTTAGATCTTTCTGACATGAACCTTATCTTTCCTCTCCCCCCCTAACCATTGTAAAGAACAGAGTTGATAACGTTTTTAAGAAGAATCCTTTTCGGATTTCAAGAAGACCTGTGACGTATCTCTAACGCTTTTAAAAAGGAAATAAGAGGGGAGATAAATAGGGGCAAGTAACAAATGACTTTTTTCTTGGCTTAGTTGGTCTTCAAGTGAGAGAAAAGAAAAACAGTAAGCTTCTGTATTTTGTTTATTTGAATCTAGTTTCTAGCTATTAAAGAATGTACAAACAGCAGTAGTACTAGGTTGTGTTGACGAAATATAAAAAAAACCCTTGATAAAGCATATGAAAGTAGTTAGTTTACTGTGCATCCCGGGGTGACAATAATCTGTTTTTGGTCATATTAAAAAGTGCTTTCCGTGTTTATTTCGAGCGTTTTGTAAGACTAAGCACAAAACCTTTTTTTTTTTTTTTTTTTTTTGCAAAAAGAAGGGAAAGAAACAAGAAATAGACTTACAAAACTGAACCTCAACTTTGTTTTGTGCTCTGCCCATGACTTGACCCATGCCGCTTATAGATTTTCTCCACAAGCAAGGGGATGTATGTAAAGAAACAGGATCAAGTGTGAGTGAAAAAAAAAAAAAAAAAAAGGAGAGAGGAAGAAGCAGAGAAGCCTAGGTAACACGAATCAAGGTGCACAAAAGAGTTTTATTTTACGCTTTTATTTTTCGCTTACACTTGACAATTTAGACTGAGCTGCATTGATTTTGGTTAGCTGGCTTGGATGTTTTCTTAAACAGAGCGCAAGACATGGTTTGAGAGGTCTCTTTTCCGTGGAATTACGGGAGAGGAAGGTTACTCAAGCAGCCAATGGACAGACAAGCGAAAGAATACAGCGTTTTTATTATGATTATTTTTATTATGATTATGATTATTATTATTATTATTATTATTATCACTAAAGGATGATCATTTCTAAACTTTTTGGCAGTTGAACCAAAATAAAATTTAAATAAAATTCGCAATATTTCCATTCCTAAAACATGAAACACTATCTCTGCTAGAAAAGGAATCTCCAGTTTGTTTTTGAACACAAAAGCAAAGACCAATAAGCCTAGTATAACTTGACTAAATAGGGTAAAGTGGTTTTTGTGTGAAAAAAAGTAAAAGGTTCTCGTCAACTCGGAGACAGATGAGTCAATAGCTATAACTGTATCGATGTCTATATGTGTGTGCGCTCTGTCACATATCATTGGCACCTTGTTCGAATCATAATAAACAACTGTAACCAATCCAATATCCGGAGTCGGTGACCCCAGTCTATAAAGGCTGCTCAAGCCTATTATGTTCATTATTAATTTTTTTGGGCCCATCTTACACAGCATGCATGTGTCGGAAGTCTTCCCGTTTTGTTGTTATTATTATATATTTGAATACGTTCAAGAAGAAAGACTTTATTAAACTCTAAAGAATTCCTAAATACATAGCAATAAAAAAAGGGCAGAATAGACTTAATCCTAATCGTAGTCGTAGTAATTCAAAGATGGCTTAGGACGTCATTGACAAGTGTGTGTATGTGTATGTGTGTGTATATGGGCTTGATCGCTGTTTTTTTTTTTTTTTTTTTTTTTTTTAGAGCTTTGTCCTTTTTGGGGTTTTCGATTTCATATAAAAAGGGGTATCGTTTTCTTTTCCGTTCTGCTTTCTTTTCCGTTCTTCTTCTTATCGAATCATTGTTCAATTAATCTACACTTTCTTCTTTCCATTGAATTGTAGACACAAACCCCAAGAAAAACTATAATAACAATCCACAACAGATTTTTACATGCAAAACTACATGATACCCTCCATTTCCGACATGCACAAATCAGACCTGCCTTCCAGTGCCCAAAGCACCGCCTCAAATGAAGCAGACCCAGCCTGGATGCCATCCTATAGTACTCAAGAAAACAAAAGAACAAAGCTCAACAGCAACAGTACCTCATTGGCTGACATGAAAGTAGAAAAGAACACCGAAGGAAAGCCACCTTATTCCTATGCCACTTTGATCAAATACGCTATCGAACGTAGCCCTGGAAACAAATTGACGCTCAGTCAGATCTACCAGTGGGTTATCGAGCACTATCCTTACTACGGCAATGCTGGTTCCGGCTGGAAGGTAAAATATACTTTTTTTTTAAAAAAAAAAAAAAATAGATGTATATTCCCCCCCCTCAGATACTCATCTTTTCTATTTTAGAATTCTATTCGACACAATCTGTCCTTAAATAAGAGCTTTGTGCGCATGCCCCGTCCAGTCAATGAACCAGGCAAAGGCTCTTATTGGACTGTAGACCAATATGCTCAGCAAAATCAGACAA
Organism: Sporodiniella umbellata; assembly: GCA_025677835.1. Taxonomy (NCBI): domain Eukaryota; kingdom Fungi; phylum Mucoromycota; class Mucoromycetes; order Mucorales; family Rhizopodaceae; genus Sporodiniella; species Sporodiniella umbellata. The sequence continues at coordinate 45,557 of JAIXMR010000093.1, read as the reverse complement.
AACTTAAGTTAGCCACCACCCCACGTTGCAAGCGAGCCTCCTCAAATGAATTTACCCGCTCCTACAGTCGATCGCTATCTACTGACGCCGGTCCATCGCGTCACTACTACTGCTCTCACCCTTACAGCATGTACTATTCTGACTACCGTCATGATCCCTGGCTCTCTTCGTCCTCTTCTCGCTCTTCCAATGTCACTTATTCTTTGCCTCAATCAACCATGGACTCCCTCAAGTCCTACGATCTCTACGGCTCCCCGCGCTATCCACACATGGTCTATCCTTCGCACAGACAATCCTGCCCGGACATTGCCTCCTCCAGCCCCTATACCGGCTTAGGTCTGCAAGATGCACAGCCCATGGCTTCAACCGATAAGTCTTACCACAGCCCCTCCTCAGCTCTACTCAAAGGCTCTCCGTTGGCTTACGATCTGCCTTCCCCTGTACTCTCTACCTCCCGGCTCTCCTCTCCCACAGACCAATACACAAGCCCTTCACCCCCACTCGTCTCTCCCTCTCTGGATCACTCTCTGCGTTCTCCTTACTATAATCCAGTTCAATATTTTGACATCAACGAATCTTCCTGTACTTCTTCTCCGCTTCAGGCCGCCAACGCTCTTTTTAACGATTCACTAGCAGGCGATGGCTGTATCAAAACGCATTCCAAGTCAAACTTACTCTCTTCTCATTGCCAATTTGACTACTAATCCCTTCCCCTAAAATCATCTCATCTCTCTGTATGTGCACATACACACATCCTGTCTCTTTTTTTTTTTTTTATTTATTCTTATTGCATTCATTCATTTTTCATTCATTCTATACAAAGAGTTCTCATCACTCTTTGTTTTTTAGTATATCTTTACCCTCTCAACACAATAAATAAAAACAAAAAACATTGTACAAAATAGACCTTTGAGTCTTTTATCATCCTCATTTTGGAAATGGTGTGCTCCTTCCACATGTGGCTCTTTAAGAAAAAAAAAATTATAATAATAATCCTATTCAATACACATGATCTTCCTCCCCTTTCATGGGCTTGCAAAAAGCATGCAAAGGTACATGTTGTTGCCAAGTTGCACAGAGCTTAACCTGGGATAAAAGTCTATTTTACTCAACATATGATCTTTGAGTATACAATTTTTTTTTTTTTTTTTTTTTTTGGGCTATCCGTCACCCGACTTGACTCTGTATCAAGATAGACGGTAATTCAGTTCCGAATTTCCCTCATAAGACGCACGTACCTATTTTTTGAAAAATCAAGACGGTTTTTTAATTCAGTTTGACGGAGAAAGAAATTGTCTTAATTTTTCTGAATCTTCTTTTTTTTTTTTTTTTTTTTTTTTTTGGACTGCATACACACATACGCTCACCTATATACACACAACACACATAGACACACACCTATTTTTCTCCAGTCTTTATATACACGATGGCAGATACTTTAAAGGATGTTCCAGAGTTTTTTGAAAGCGAATTAGGAGAGTCTTTGGCTGCTCGTACAGATGCTTTAGGTAAGAAAAACTCTCTTTATATCTATACAAACATCTCATCTCTTTCACGCGTCTGTTCACTATTTATTTTCATACACACCATTATCTTTTACACCAACAAAGGCACATTTCGTGAACTAGGTCCTCCTGATTTATGTCACATTCTCAAAACACATCCCAAGCCTGGCATGAAAGAAGTAACTATTTTGTCCTGTATAACCTTTTCTTTTGAAACAACACCTTTTATATACAAACATTGGAGGCAATTCAATTTACTTACATCTTATTAGCTTGGTAGCTATCATTATGTCTCGGGTGTAGATGCTTCTTCATCTGCTACTTTGGCTGCCTATTTGAATTCTTTGACTTATTCTTTGGTAACTTTCAAAAAAAAAAAAAAATCGACAAAACTAACCCCTCTCGTTTCCCCCCCCCTTTTTTTTTCTTTAAAAAAAATTATTCTATAGGATGATACGCAATCTTGGTTCTCAAAATCAAATGCCTGGAGAATTCGATCTGGTATTTATTGGTAATAGGACGAGCCCAGTATATATATAGGTATTAATCGACTTCTCCATAGCTGTTTTAACGCTTTCTCTCGAGTGGATGTGCGTGTGGAAGTAAAGATTCCAGGGGGTGTTGAAAGTTATTATGTAGATGCTCGAGGTGACAGGTAATATACATAGAGAAAGAGAAAAGGCACCAACCGGCTATAACAGACATGAGGCTACAGCTGCTATTTGGCAAGAAGCCTATTTATCAGGTGTTTTGCGTGCTATTCTTTACTCTGACGATAGCTATTATCGTTTAGCAGGGTATCGTAAAATAGATCCCATCACTAGTCTAGCTGCCGAAACGCGTTTCTTGGAAGCTGTAGAATCACTTTTTTGGAAAGGTTGGCAACTCGGCAGTAACCCTGAGATTCAAACAGCTACCAGTGTACACAACCATCTCACTTCGGGTGTTATGAAATACTTTGGTGACAGTTTTCGTTATGACCCTGCTATCGAATTATATGAGAAACTGGTCAAAAAGGATCCAGAGGCAGGTGCCTTACTTGCTCAATCTTTTATAGGTCAAAATGAAGAAACAAAAGCAATTCAGATCTTGAATCACGAGCTGAAGCGTATGCCAATCAGTTATGCACTTTTACATGTTCAAGTCGATTTCTTGCGAAGCAAAGTAATAGAAGCAAAGGATACAATCGCGTTCTCTAAACAATTTTTTTTGTTTATTTATTTATTTTTGAAAGGGAGAATACACCACTGCTTTAAAGCTTGCTAAATTTGCTGTCAATACCACACCCTCTGAATTCCTTACGTGGGCTAAGCTAACCGAGGGTAAATACCCAGCATTTATATAGAAAGGGAAATACTAATGAATACATGTATATATATATATATATATATAAAAGTTTATATTGATCTCGAAGATTACAAGAATGTAGAGTATATTTCTTTTTGATTGAACGATAGCTTACCATCCCACTCTCTTAGGCTTTGTTGACATTGAATTCATGCCCCATGTTCACCTATAGTGAGAGAGACATGCATCGTATGCCGGCACCTGTCAAAACTCATTTGCCTATCAAGACTGATATTTTGAACTCGGGCATTATGGAAGAGGATGCAGCCGGAAGAGAAAACGAAGTGGATCCCAACTTGTCTCGTCTTCCTGCACCAGCACTGCATGGTACCTTCGCCAAAGCCTATTCGCTTTTGACGCGATTGGCCAGCAAGATTGGGTGGGACGATCTACTAAGATACCGATCACAGGTATTTGTGATGGAAGAAGAGTACCGTGTACAGAAAGCAAAAGAAGATGTCCAACGCACCAGCTTGTCCAACAATGAAGAAATCAAACCTGATTTATCTGTAGAGAAAGAGAGTGATGCACCCAAGGTAGAGGAAGAGAATGACGCACCCAAGGCGGAGGAGGAGAACCTGGAAAGCAACGAGAAAGAAGAACATGATGAGAAAGAGGAAGAAAGACAGGAGCCTATGGAAAGCATAGATCTGAATGGTGAGGACCAAACAACAGCAATCCAAGTACATCATACTCCCCTCTCACGTCCTGACCAAGCAGCTGAAGATCCTTCAAAGGTAAAAAGAAAAGGAATGATGGACAACTCTAGCTTATCTGTCTTATTATAATCCAAAACAAAAAAAAAAAGTCAGAGCAAGAAAAACGCGATGCACCTTTTGAAAACTCACCCCATCCTAACGACGGTGTCAACTTTACATTCAGTAACAAACGACTTTGCGAGCGCTGGTTGGATAATTTGTTTATGGTTCTCTATGAAGATTTGCGTATCTACACTTTCTGGAAAACGGAAGCAGCTCATTATCGAGCTCAACAGATGCCCTATCGTAAAACAGGAGCAGAATGGGAGCTTTTGGGAGATCTCGCGCTTCGATTGTGGCATGAAAGAGATGCCAAAGACGCCTACCAACAATGCTTGGATCATAAATTCTCTGCTAAATCGTGGATGAAGCTTTTGGAGATTTATGTGTCTGAATCAAATGTTCAAAGAGCGCTTTTGGCAGCTGTCAAGTTGACAGTGTATCATGAGAGATGGTATCATGAGATAGTAGTAAGTCATCGCAAGTCAGATAGAATCAGCTTACAAACAATACGTCTATAGTATCCTAGTGAAATTGCTCGCAGTCTCAATGTTCTTATCCGCCGGGAAGGTCTCTCAAAAATGCAAAACATACTGACCTCCATGAACTTGCCTCCTTCCGTAAAACAGCTCATGACCCGTTATTTCGACTATGCAGAGTTATTTAAAGTAGAAGGTCATGAGTTTTAAAATACACTTTATTTCAAAAAAAAAAAAAAAAAAAAACAAGATACACAAAATCTCTCTTTAATCGATGTAAATTCAAATTATTCTAAACATTCTCACAGCTATTAAAATAAAATCCAATGATTTTCTTCTATTCAGGTTCTATTGTGGTATCGTTATAAATGACTTTTGGTCATATCAGGTGAGATGACTATAAAAAGCTGAGTAGAGTAAATATAGGATTTAAAAAAGTCTTTTGAGTTATTAAAAAATTTAGAAAAGACACTTTGAAGGTCAAAATTAAAACTTATGATATCTACAGCTGATCTTTCTTCTGAAACGTGAAACGAACACAAGAAAAAAAAAAACAAATGCGATTTCATAGAGTTGTTTTTGGTTGATATCATAGTGCTTGTAAAAAAAAAATAGCTCCCCCAAAAGAGACAGAGAGAGAGAGAGGCTTTTAATGTGATTATGAGTTTGACTCGCCATAGATAGCATCTAATCTTATTTACCTGTGTTATCCAAATAGAGTTCTTGAGCAACTACGGTTGCGGAAAAATCGATGACATGATTGCCGCTTCTCTACATTTACAATCAGAACAAAAACAAAAATAAATAACAAAAACATTCTCATTAATTAGAATTTTCTTTTGCTTTGCTTTTTCCAAAAACGCGTCGAATATCTTGTTCATAATAAACATTAAAGCACATCAAGACATCCACACACAACGTAGCTTTTGTGTGACATAGCCGCGGCTTATGCTGCCACTTGTTTGACGTAAACTGGTTCCACTTCTTGTCTCAGTGACATGGATTCATTTTACCCGGTTTCGCATATAGTCTACTTGGTAAGCCACTTGTGCCATTCTATACTCGAAGTGATTTAGTGGGCTCCTCTCTCAAGTAAGCTTCAGTCGGGTGCTTTTTGTCAACAACAACCAAAATTGGACAGAACAAAGTAGCGTTTCTTTTTGTTTGGTTGTTTTGGTAAAAGTAGGCCCGTAAAGCACACCTCAAATCACAAACTTTATCTATTACACCGATTATTTGTTATTATTTATCTTTATTTTTGTTGTGACAAGAATCAAAGCAACTTGTAGTTTTGTCTATTTTTGTTAGACATTGGCTCAACATCCGGTCCCTGTTACTGTAGTCGGGGTATAGTCACTCTTGTTACTCTTTTTATACATCCCAACAACCTGTCGGCTGTTAAAAAAAAAGGAAGGATGGCTATGTCCATAATAGGGCATTTTCTACCTCTAGTGCTTTGTATCCTATCTTTCGCATTGACAGACACTTCTTTGTTCTACTCAAATCTTCCCTTGGTTTACTACAGCTATAACAGAGTTAACTGTTTCTTAAGGCAGCCATGGTTACTACATTGTAAATTTTTGCGTTCAACCTCAAAATACCTGTTATTTACTTTCCGGTTTTAACTTGCACTAGTACTCCTGAAAGTTATATAGTTTACATAAACCGCCGCATATTGTGTGTGTGTTTTTGAAGTTCGCGTGGCGCCTATCAACAACTCACGACTTTTGCCGGATTTTTGTTTTTGCATACAGGATTTAACTATAGAGGGAATGATCTGATTTCAACGACTAGCAAAAAAAAATATGGTACTTGTACACTCAAACTGGTTGATAAAGACTCAGCGTCCTGAGAAAACAGTTGGTGTTGCTTAGAGTACAGTACGCTTAAGCTATGTTCAATCGTTGTAAAACTTTTTCAATTTCCTTTTCTTTTTTAGAAAAAAAAATAGCTTAGGTTGTCAAACTATGTATCCTTTCACCTCAATAGTTCTTGTCTTTCAAGATCTTCCAAGCAAAAACAAAATGGCTTGATCTGATCTTTGCTCCTTTTTTTTCTTTCTTTTTCTGATTTTTTCCTTTACTGAAGGTTGTTCTCTCTCTCTCTCTCTCTCTCTCTCTCTCTCTCTGTTAAGTTGATGCTTATTTCAACTTGAAACGAATTAACAGCAAAAGAAAAATAAGAAAAAAACCCAAGGTGCAATAAGAGCGATAATAATAATAAAAACTTCTTTTAATGTCCAAAAGGGTTTTCAATTTGTTCCATGCCATCAAGAGGTGAGATTAGGATAATAGATGTTCCACGAAGTACTGACAAACCCAAAGTTCTTTTGTTGTCAGTGTTGGATTCACCTTCTAAATCTACAAATAAGAATCTAAGTACAAGCGACAGCGGCAAGTAGAGGAAATGGTTTACCCTTCTTGTTTTCAGTTGTATTATCCAATACCAAATTCAGCAACGGGTCGTAGCCCTTCAATGTACCAATCACTGTAAAAATAATAGTGGGTAAGCTAAAGTATTGCTAATGCTGTTGCTCTCTTACTTTCTCTGCCTCCCTGGAATTGGACGCGAATTTCTTTGTCCATATATTTGGACAAATCCAAAATAGATTCCTTCTTGTGTTTATCTTGTTGATTGTTATGACCTCCTCGGCCACCTCGATGGCCACCGCGTCCTCCACGGGCACCTCTCTCGCCTCCACGATGATTGGAATGACCGCGACCCTAATTGGTTGTTCAATACTTTTTTTCAATCCTTCTTTTTTGATTTTCTACTGTTTTGATGTTTCCGAATTTGAAAAGTACTCACTCTTTCAGACATTATTTTATAGCAAATTCAAAAAAAAAAAAATAGAAGCAAAAAAAAGACAAGATCACACATTCTCTTCTTCACTTGGAGTTCGTCTGAGATTAAAATTTGATATTTTTATTTCCAAGAGTCAAGATCTTCTGGGTCCACCAAGACATTCTCACCGTTTTTCCTAATTGTCTCTTTTTTGACATCTCTTTGTAAAGCTTTCCGCATGTCTATAGATAAAAAACATGTATCAGAATACATAGGGTTAATGGATTGGCTTACCATAAGCATCTTCACTTATTACACCAGCATAGTAATTCCTGACTCTTCTATAGACAGAATAACCAAACTTGCGATACATGCCTACCGCGACCGAATTGGACATTCGTACATATAGATCCACAAACCAACAGTCATAGGCTTTTTCAGAGACTTGCTCAAGCAAATCCATCATACCTTCTGCAAGACCAAGTCTACGATACTCTGGGGCCACTGTAATAGCAGTGACGTGGCCGTGCCAGTTTTTGCCTGTACCCTCTGTTTTGCCCATCACTATCAGGCCGTTTTTTTTTTTTTTTGAAAGGTGTTATTATTGTGATTGCCAGTATATATAGAGTTTACCATAACCCATTAGGTGATTGTGTGGGGAAACTTGAACAGAAAACAAATCAGGCCATCGAGCAAGATATTGAAGATAGAAAGAAATGTTGTACTATGATTTCGCTAGTTAGAGGTCATCACTGTTGATTTTCCAGTATTTTTTTTTTTTTGGTACGGTACTGTTTCTGTTAAAGGATCGAGATTGCTATAGGATGTTAAGAGGTTGCTCTTTGTTTTCCATTTTTTTTACTATCGATAAAAAAAAAGAGTGCTTATTTACATGTTGTTGAACTCAAACAAATCAGTTGCCTTGAATCGTCTTAATAAACTCATTTACAGGTAAAATGAAATAAAAAATAGAATTCTAAAGATAACCCCTTCTCTTTACGCGCCTTTTCAAAAAAAAAAAAAAAAAAAAAAAGAGTCTGACTCTTTGGGCAGTAATATTTTACATTAAACTAAAAGAATCTCAAACACTCAAAGTACAAAAAAAGGATTTGTGTTATAAATAGAAAGCACAAAGGATGGCATTTGTCACTGAAAAAGAAAAGTAGCTCAAGGGTTCAGACTTGCAGAAGCTTTTGTGTTGTTGCAAACAAAAGAGTACAAATAAAAAAAGTGTAACCACTTGGCTCTTTAATTTACAACCGTTTGACAGTCATTACTATATGTGTGTGTATTTATATATAAATATATACAAAAATATATGGACACACCTTCAGCCATCCTAGTGCGTATTTGTTTTTATAATAAAGGAAAGTTTTCGTGACTAAAGTCAGAGCATTCTTGTATCTCTCTTTTTTTTCTTTTTGTTACAACAAACAAAAATAATAGAAAACAAAATAGAAAAAAAGGGGAAGTAGGAGAGGATATTGATGATCCGTTTTTAACATAAAAATAATAAAAACCTTTCTTTTTCCATAAATAAAATATAAACATAAACATACATACAACCTACATACACAACAAAAATAAATATTTGTTTAAACTTGAACGAGTACTAGTTTTTTTCTTTCTTTTTTTTTTTTGTCTTTCTTATAATTGTTTATATAAAACCAATTGTAAACAAATACCCCTTAATTTTGTAAACCTCTAATCTATGCTTGTATACGCCACTTTAAAACTTATTTAAACTCTTGTTTCTGTTTTGCTTTTTCTTTTGCTTTTTATATCCACTCTCTAACTACATTGCTAATAATACTCTTTGCTCGCTATGGACGCCTTTTATCAAAGTTTTGACTATACCCTATTGCCTCAATCCCATTACTCTCATGACACCGCTGACTCATTCATGTTCAGACCTACAATGGAGGAACCGATCTCGCCCTCATTGTATTGGCCGACAACACAGTCTGTTGACTATAACTATTACAACGCACCGATTCTACCTGAGCCTACTTTTCCTAAACTAACCAAGAACGTATGGGAAGATGAAGAAACGTTATGCTATCAGGTGGAAGCGAGAGGAATTCATGTTGTGCGCCGACAAGGTTAGACTTTATACATACATACATATTGGTTCGATATCATCCTTACCCATTTTAGATAACGATATGATCAATGGCACTAAACTATTAAATGTGGTGGGCATGTCTCGTGGTAAACGAGACGGCATTTTGAAAAACGAGAAAGGCCGTGTCGTAGTAAAAGTGGGATCAATGCATCTAAAAGGTGTCTGGATCACCTTCCAGCGAGCCAAAGACCTTGCAATTAAGTTCAAGATATTCGATTTGGTCTACCCTCTGTTTATGGAAGATCCCTCTGCCTTTTTGTCTCCAAAAACGCCTCCTATGGGATTTTATTGGCCAAGACATGTGGTGCCTTTTACAAAGGAGAGTATGGATCCTTGGTATCCATCTGAAACTACTGGCCAAAAACGTAAAAATTCTTCTCCAGACACATACACAACCAAGCTAATCAAAATCGATCAAGTCAAATGATTGTCCTCTCTTTTCATTAACTAATATATATATATATATATATATATGTATATGTATATAAATATACCCTTTTTTCATTATGCATTGAAAACCTTTTCTTTCTCCACTATTACTATTATTATTATTATTGTTATTTTAATAAAACAGGTATGTTTTGCTTTTATAAACATCTTTGGCGTCTTTTTGTAAGGGATAGGCTGGTTTATTACATAATGGTACAGTCTGAGTTTTTGAAGTCTATATTCCCACTCTTGTTTCGCTTTGGGCGTTGTTTGAGTGACTGACTGTGGTCATGCAATCTCTGGATAGCTTTAGGTTCTCCTTGGTTAGCAGCTTTCGTGTACCAGATTTTAGCCTCTGCCCAATTTTGAGGCACGCCGACACCTAATTCTGTATAAAACCCTACTGCATATTCCGCCTTAGAAAAATCTTTATCAGCTGCTTTTCTTGCCCACTGATAGGCCAACATGCCATCTGAAGGCATCACATTTTCTGCTCCTGTATAGAACCAACCTGAGAGAGCTAACTCAGCCTCAGTATCGCCTTGTTCAGCTGCTCGAGAATACCAAGCAATAGAACGAACTGCGTCTTTTGGACAGTTTAGGCTACCGTGCTCATACGCTATTCCTAGCTGTACTTGTGAAGGGGCGTAGCCAAGAAGGGCTGCCTGACTAAACAATTCACGCGCATAGTCTACATCAGGCACAACAGAAGGAATGAAGCCATGCTCACCACAGTGGATCAACCCCAGTTCATGTAGAGCATGTGGGTTTTTTTCGTCAGCCACCTGTGCCGCTCTTAAAAACCATGAAAGTGACTCTTTTGGCTGGCTTTTCAAGCTCATCATCCCCAACTTATACATAGCTGAGGGGTCACCGAGATTGGCCGCTTTTCTGTAGAACTGTACCGCATGTTTTCGACTTCGTTTAGCACCCAAGCCGAGCTCATAGCAGACGGCAACTCGGTAGGTGGACTCTGGGTGGTTTGATTTAGATCCTTGAAGGTAAAGCCCAAAAGCCTTCTCAAGATCCAACTTGAGGCCGTATAGACCATGGCCGTAGCAATTACCCAAAAAGAATTGCGCTTCGGCACAGCCGGCTTTGCGAGCCGATGCTCTCTTGAGTGTGTGGATCGCTTCTTGTTCCATTTTTTGTTTAAGATGTTGTGCTCGCTGAACGTCTTCAGAGGAGCTCTGCAAATGGTGAGTCGCTTCAAGTAGATAGCGAGCAAAAAACAATCTGTCCTGGGGTCCCGCCTGGGAAGCTGTTCGTAGGTTGTGAACATTTTCGGCTGAAATGGGCGGGAACTCTTGGTTAACCGAGCACAATCGTTCATTACGGTTTTTAGCAGCTATCAAGGCAGTCTCTAGAGAACTGCTGTGAAGATAGTCCTTGTCTATTATGCATGGTTGAAAGGCAGGTGCAGGTGATTGTATACAGGCTATGCCATACTGTGTGTCAACTTTGTGAGGAGGAGGTCTTGGAGGCATCGATCCAGATGAGTTGGTGGTGTCTGTAGTTAAAGACTCTCTCGATATGTTGGTTGAGGAGTAGTTAGAATCAGTTTGAGAAAGTTCGCCATGGAAACCTGAATGAGGAGGTAATGTTGTCATTTTGTTGTGGAAGAGAAAAGAAAAAAAGTTTTAAGTGGCTGCAATGATTTCTTTTTTTTTTATGCTCTTTGCCTTACTTTTTTTTTTTTTTTTTTTAACCTATACGATACGGGACTCGTTTAAAATCTGTTGAAGGCCTTTCCTGTTTATGCTCCTGCAAAGAAAAGGCTCTTGTGTAGCACATCCCTGGATTTGTGTGACCTTAATGATGTTTGGGCTGTACTACAATTCTATTTTTATTCAAGACTGCTAATTAAAGGTTCACAAAATGCCACTCAAAGCTTTTTGTCAACTAGCCATTGCTTTCTACAAAAGAAATGAGTATGTAATTTATGTAAAGGTATACATTAAATGCTTCCGAGAAATAAGTCCGTAGTTAATTAAAGCTTAAGCTGAGGCCATTTTCGCATTCTTAGTTATAGTGGACGTAGCTTACAGAACTACGTCGTTTTGCTTGAAATATTGCCGTATTGTCGTGTTTTACGTGCTATTAAATAAAAAAAAAAGCTAAAGAGCAGCTAAAAACGTAGACTTCAAGTACACCTTACCTTTGTTGCCTGGCCATCATTACTTAGAAAATGTAAAGGTATATCTGAAGAAAAAGTATAGTAAATAATACGAAAAGGGCTACGCAGTCCAAGATAAGGTCAGGTTTTTCAGTTTCAAGATTCAAGTACATCCGATGTAATGAAGAAGTTTATTGTTCACATATGAACTGCACGTGAGCCATGTAAGCAGTACGATACGGATTCTGGTAGCGATTACAGCATTCGAAAATAACTTGAAAATACGTAATATCTCAGAGCTATTACCCAGTAGCTGTCTTCTCAATGGCGCCTATCTTTTCTGCTACATTAATATATATAGCCAAAAAATATTTCTTTAAGCTTGATAAGTCTGCTGCTAGTAATAGACAAATACGACTCATTATCAAAATGAAAGGTTTTCCGCTCTACCGAACAAAACAGTTCAGTAGCAATCAAAAATGGGCATAGCTAATCCGTAAATATGAAAAAAAAAAAAAAAAAAAATAGGAACCTCCTGATAAACCGATTATATTGCTTTTTGCTTCTATTTTTTGTAATGTCTAGAAACAGCCTAAAAGATTGGTTCTAAAAACCCAGCTTTATTGAATATTACAAAGGAGTATACTTCAAAACTGGCGAATAAACGCCATTTCAATAACGTAAAAAAAACTCAAAAAAGGCTAGTAGTACTTGGTGAGTGCCAGACGTTGTATGTATGACTCTTTTTTAGTATGTACTTACATATATGCTCTCTGGATTTTTCTATTTATTTTACATTAAACACCTGCTTTTATTAAATTTGAAAAAAAAAAAAAAAAAAAAAGTATACAATAAAAATAAAATATTTGTATTTATAAAACTTTATTTGCTTGATTTTCTAAAAGCAACCATAGTAAGCCCATCGTTTGTCTATGGTAGTAATAAAAGGGGTCCAGCCGCATACAGTATGAGAAAACAAACAATACATATATTTGTACAGAAAAAAAGCCAAACGGTACGTGTTCTTCTTTACTCTACATCTAATATTTGCTCTTCCTTTGACTCTAGTTCTTCACCTTCAACATCAAAAAAATAATGGTAATTAAGGATCAGATACTTGACAATGTTCTGATGATGCCCTAAGTTAGACATAGTCGTAGCAAACAATGCAGGGCCTGGTGTTGGTTGTAGCAAGGTTGGGCCAAAAACTATCGCTAGATTTGTTGCGTACATGTGATTGATTCCCTCAAAATCAGTTACACTATTTTTTATGTTAAATAGGGTAAAATGAGCAAAATTAAAAAATTTACGTGACAAAATGCTCAATTATTCTCTTTAAAAGGGTATAGTTGTTATATGGAAGCTTTTTTATAACTTCTTTGATCAAATATACGCGTTGATCATGATCTTCCGAAGCTGTATTATCATAAGTTAAATTAAGTAAATAAAAACTATGTTGAATTCGATCAAAGCTATCCTTCTTACCTGAAGCATGGACGAATTCATCATAATGCGTATATGTCATCAGAGGCTCTGGAAGCTCTCGCAAAAAGTGCTTAAGAGAATCTGCCACGACATTGATATCAGCCCATTTTGAGTTTCCGAGATCCACTTTCTGAACGTCTTTGTTGAGCTCGGCTTTTAGCATACTTACAACTGAACCAGCTCCTGCAACGCGGTATATACCCACCTCCTCCAATCCACGCTTTTCTATTTCTTTTATACACTTTTCTACAATTAGAGGTATGACCCCGTTAGACATTAAACAGTCGACATGAACCCCAAAAACCGACTTGCGATGAGATGGGGATGGATGACGGGATTGGGCTTCAATCAAAAGAGCACCATTTCTTCTTTCATTGTGGTTATCTTTAGACTCAGCAGCCAACACGCTTTGCCTTTTCATGGTTCCTTCTCGCGCTGAATCATTTATACTACCTATCCATTCAAGCATATCTTTGCTGCTCGTCCCTTGAAAAAGATACTGCCCCCCTTCCTCTGTCACAACACGAAAAACATAATCTCTTTTGGTATATGTCCTAGCTACAGATGTGGCTGAATTGATCAAATTGACCACATTAGATGCTTTGAAAGAAGTATGTTGGTCCTGGTTATTGCTACTTGGGAAAATATGATGAATAGGAGATACTACAAGCGATGGAGGTCTTAGGCCTTTAATGAATGAGTTGATTCTAGGCATCATGCTATGAGGCCGCTCTTGTTTTTCTAGTTTTGTTTGATCGATGTGCTTTTTCTGAAGTCGTTGTTGTAAAAACGATGGGTCTTTATCTGAATGGTCTCTCTCTTTATAATCCTTTTTTAATCTCTCGAGCTGCTTTGCAACCGTCTTGTTAAATGGGCTTGACTTTGATCCTAAGTATCGACTTGAAGGTCCTCGCAATACTTTTCCAGAAGACATATTCTGTAACGCTCCCTTCTTGTTTTCTAGCGATGCCTGGTCTTTTAGGTCTTTCCAGCTAACATTAAAAAAACTAGGGAAAACAAGAAAAGACATGTTAACATTTCTGCTACCGACATTGTTGTGTAACTGCTGATGGATTTCTGCTTGAACATTAATCACCAGTTGTAAAAAATGGTAAAGGTATCTTCTCTTATCAAAATTGATCAAGTTCTTTTTGTTCTCAATGGTGTTCTGTGCCGTAAAGCAGATCTCAACAACGCGCTCGAGTATCCAGCCCAAGCTGGGAGAAACTACAGAGCAAAACGCTTCTTTTTCTAAAGAAGGTATAGAGGAGGGCGCCTTCTGCATTGCTATTAACAAGCTTTCTAGTGACTCTATACTATTCATTCCATACTGTAGAGCAATACTATTCCATGTTTTTGTAAACAGTCTAACTTCGGGGCTTACAAGCGCGCTAGCTATCGCATTTTCTACAAACCCAGGGACTCTTTTCTTATTGGACTCAGATCTTTTGAGTTCTGGAAAAAGGGCCATTTTTTCACTGCAAGTTTTACTCAGTAAAACAATCTGCAGAAATTTGTGAATACGCATCTTGCGTTTCTTAGTATCGATTTTGAGTGAGGACATCTCTTGAATTGCCCAGTTGCGTATTACAAAGTGTATAGTGTAGAGGCACTGTATTGATAGTGGAAAGGATGATAGCAGATCCTCATCAGAACCTGCAGATGGTGACACAGCAGGCCTTCTGGCGCCTTGTATTGCTGAGAATATGTCTGAAATTACAACTTCTTCTGCAAGAACACGGTATTCAGAAGGATAAGGTGTGGGTGACTCAGCAACAGTTGCAAACGCATTGAATATCTTTGAATTGTAAGCAGATTTGCGGGATGGTAGCCACATATGCGGGCAATTACATTGAAGCTCTAAAGAATCAAACGTTTGTGACCAATCCTGAATACTAATGCATTCAAATAGCTGCGATGCGTTTTTATCCAATTGCTCTAGCAATACTTCTGGAGAGTATATATCTATTAGACACCTATCTTCTTCATCTACTGGATCTTTGGCTATTGAGATGGGTGGCTTCATATCCGTGGTTAAATATAATGCAAATCCATAGACTTTTGATCCACGTATCAATTGGCCATATAAAGCTTGTGATTCGGTAATAGCGTCAGTATCAAAGTCAACTGATTTGGTGTCGTAAGAGGGAGACAAGGTATTTTGGATAAACTTTTCTTCAAGCTTAACCATTTTTTGCTGAACTTTTTCCCCCGTGTGAAGCGCATCCGTTATATCTCTTAAGCAGCTTTCGTCAGATGATGCTTTAGACAAATGACTCTTCAAAAGGTTACACCAGTCATCTAAACTTTCTGTAGATTTTTCAAGGAACACGTTTATATAACGAATAAATTCTGGTTCATCGATAAAATCGCAGGGGTGCTCCTCTATCCAATAAAATAACAAATTCAAAATTCGAAGCTGAATAGATGCAACTTTTTTCCAGTCATATGAAGTCACTTCGTCTTCTAAACTTTTTTCTTGGCTGACAGGATTTTTTAAATTGTCCTTTGAAAAATATGCTTCCAATATAGCTAATGAATTGTTCTTTTTCTTTAAATCAAATTTGCATTTTGATTTCGACTCAATAAAATACTTTTGGAAAGCACTGAGCAAATAGGTCGGTGACTGGTAACTTCGATACGAGGTGAAAAATACATTGATAAAATTTTCTTCGTCTATAACCACTCTTTTAGTTTGATATTGAAGTCCTTCTGTAAGATAAAGCATTTGCCATTGGTCCTTGAGGGCATCTTCATATGGATCTATGCCTCGAATGAGGCATTCTACAAGACACTCAAAGCTGGCGCCTTTGAGTGTGACCAGCAGCTCAGACTCGCCTCCATCTGTCTCTTTTTCTATTTAATTATTGGGTAGGTATAGAGAAAGCAAAGAGTATATATTTACATATATGTATATTTACCTTGGTCTAAAAACTGGACCGAGTGTATTGATTCAATTCTTTTTAAGGAGGGGTTGTTTTGCTTCTCATTTCTCAGCACAGTAGCTACTTTGAATATTAGATTACCTTCGGCTACAACCAGATCAAACTCGCCACTACTAGATCGAGCTGCTCTGTTTTTTCTGTGAGCTTCCATGAGTGCTTTTGATGGATAGGTGGAATGCTGACGACCTGACGCAAGAGACCCAAGCCAAGTTCTACTATTAATAGACTCTAGGATCTCCTTCCTATTACTGTAAGACTCTCCACTTGCCATGATATGGTTTGCGCCTGGAGGGAAACTAAGAGTTCGCCTTCGGTGTCTTTGTATATTTGGGCTATTTTCTTTTGATGTGCTTTCTAGCATTAGCTTGCTTGAAAATGGGTTTGAAGTAGAGCATACGTTTTCAGCAATCATTTTCTTGGGCGAATAGACAAAGGTCCACTCACTGTCCCAGAGCTTACAGCTATCCAAAATTACGGGAAGCTGAAGAATTGAGTTACCTTTTGCTTCTGTTGATACCTGGCTTAAGAAGTAGTTTGTATATCCATAAACTCTGGGCTCGCAAGCCCACGAAGCTTCTTGTAGATAGTTTAAATCATGCGGTACGGATACTAAATCTGTCACCGAATACTCAAAGAACGATTGGAGTGGACCTACACAATTGATCTCCTCTATCTTTAACTCGCTTGAGCTTTCTTTCCACTCCTCCAAGCTATGTTTAATCGATTTGTAAGCATACCTGTATGCTTCAAAGTTTATAATGCCAGCTCCCAATGGCTTTGTTGAGTGCTTTCGATAGCGGTCGATGGCCTGCTTGATAGTACCAAAAAAGGGAACGCCGCCTGGTTTTTTTAGATCCAGTATTCGAGAAAACCTCAAGTGTTTTTCGTTTTTCCATGCGCTTGTCCAAATACTTTGTTCAAACATGCCATACTCCGTCAATATACGAGCCCAAGAAATCTGAACGGTTTGAACCATTTCTCGCTTCACCCCTCTCCAAGCCTCCCTCAACCTTACTATGCCTGCCGAGCACAGGCCTATAGCAACTGCACACCAACCAGTGGCGTCCCCAAGCTGGTAAAGTTTAGTCCCAACGAGAATCCAGTGGTTTAAAAGCTTTGTTCGCAACAATGTACCCTCTATGCCTTGGTATTGCTGTGATTCAATTAATAGTTGATTTCTTACTAACCTAGTCAAAAAATGAGCGGACGCAGTTGTGAAAAGAAGAGAGTTTAACATTTCCACAGATGTTTGAGGTCTGGGTAAGTAGGATACAGGGTTTCTCAGAGCCGGACCATGCCTGATTTGCCGTGATAAGTGAAAGTAATAAACGTGGTCAGCAAAGCTGTCTGGATGAATCCTTAAAAAAATATCTGAGGTCAAGCCAGTGATGAGCAAATTTGATAAATTGATGGTGCCTCCGTTTACTTCGAGAATATTTTCTATATCTGAAGTATCAATTTCTTCCTGACTGTGTGTCTCTTCTATGCTGTCTCCAAATTCTTATTTGGCAAAAGAAGTTTAGTTTAATTTTTGCTTAGGGCTCCTATTTGTATTTTTACTTATTTCGTCACACTCTGCAAGCTTTGCGTTTGTGTCCATGGTGTCTAGCACACTCTTTTTTAAAACTTTGGCATCGTTCGTGCCGATTTTTTCCAATATAGAAATAATGCCGCTAGCCACATCACCTACAATATCCAAAGCATAATCTTGGCACCAGATGGCAAATATGTGGAGCGCTCGATTCTCCAACGTTGTATCTAGATTTAATTTGATTTCGCTTAGCACAACTGACCCAGTGGTAAATACGGAGTAGCTAAGCAAAAATACACGAATGTACTCCTCATTGTCGGTACGTAGCAGCTCGTGAATGAGGGCAGTGAGACTCCCACCTACAATATAGCCACCGTTGTCGGGGTATGCTTTTTGAATTAAACCGGGATGGTGTCTTTGTGTAGCGTCGCACACGTCGGCTTCCGATCTAGCAAAGATCGACTCTAGACGATCAAGACTACTTTTGGATTCACTACTACACGCATCTTCATCAGCAAAAGGAGGTATCTTTTGAAAGCGATCCTGAAGTAGCTGCATCCAAGCCTGACCACTGTAAAACTTTTGTGTGGAGTATATTCCTTGTATATGTTGACCGGTCATGGTGAGACTAAATACAAGTGCATTTGAGGAGCTTAGTTGTGCAATCTTCAGCTGTTCTGCCCAAAGCTTTTGTTCGATTTTCCATTTTTTTTTCTTGTCTGATCTAGCACAAACGTAGAGATATCTATCATTTACTACTAAATACACTTTTCTTTTGGTGTACATTCCGTTTTGATGAAGCTCGGTAAACAGCATTCCTTGAGGCTGGGTATTGCTATTGAATAGTGTTTGTTGAGCTTCGCGATCAAAATCAAGCGAAGCTAGTTTCAAGCTAGCTGTGGAAGAGTTGCTATAATTCGAAGAGGCTATGCTTAAAGGTGAAGAAGGAAAAAGTGATCTAAAAGGCGATTCTGAAAGAACTTTGAAAAGGTATAGCTTGTGTCCTCGAAGTACCACTCTATATAGTTTCCATCCTCTTTCCAGCTTTGTATGTTTGTGAAATGGACGAAAATCTGTTTTTTTAAAAAGATATCCCTCTTTGACTATAATTAGGCTAGCTCTTTTTTTATGTCCTCCAGTGCGCTTGTTTTGGCTAATGTTCAGGTCGTGAGAGAGATCAGCCTGTTGAATTAGAGACTCCATGTCCAACAGCGACATGGGGCGCTGAGTTTTGAGATTTTCGCAAAGAAAACCCGAGTTAGATTGCTCATCAAAAGATCTTGACAGAGACCTCTCCACTTGTGACTTAGGTTCAACTATTGGCAACGATTCCGTGCATTCCAAAGGTAGTGGTTCTTTGTCTTGCTCCTCTGCCGGTCTTTGAAAGCTGCTTGTATTGTGGAAAAAGCGATTCTTTATAAAGTTGAATGTGTTACTACGAGGATCTACCGTAGATTCTGATACATCCTTAGTGTTGCTTCTTTGTTTTCTAGATTTCATCACCTACTAACGGGCGAATTGAGAGTATAATTCGTTTTTTTGATGCTTTTCAGGAAGAAAAAGAAAAAAATAATTAAACTTACAGTAAACAAACTCCTTCAATCTTTTTTGATACCCATTCCCCCCTCAAAAACTCCGTCGCCTCCTCCTTTTTAAATTTCTTTTTTTGTGACGCGCCACTTGAAAATAGTGGTAGATAAACATGATCGGTCTATTTCTAGGACTTAATTGATGCTTTTTAGTGAATATACCCCCCTAGGGACTCTAATAATTTCTATTAAAAAAGGAAGCAAACCAAAGGGACTGTGAGCACGCTCCATACTGCTTTATAATTTCCGCCAAACTATGAGCCCAGTGTCAATGGGCTAACCCATCGAGAACACCTACACAAATATAAATTAAAGTTTTTTTTTTCTGCTTCTCTGTTATATTTTTAAGACTCAGAAATGAATTTGGATGTTTTATATCCAAAAACAGTGTTTTTTTAACACTTTATACTTTTATTTACTACAGATCAGGGAAACAAGGAGTAGAGTCCAAAGCACTTTGCAAGTGGCGAGGACAACTATCTCAAATATAATTACTCCTCTTATATTTTCATTGCTTTCACTCCTTTCTACTAGCGAATTGATGAAAAAACAGCACATATAAGATGGAAGTGTTCCATTTATAGTAATGGACATGCCAAAGTTTTTGCAGAGGCAGTTTTTTTTTTTAGATGCAGTGCACCCATTAATAAAACGCGTACAAAAGTCATTTAATTGTCCTGTATACACAAATAGAAGTATATACAAGCGTAGAAAACTGAAGTACAAGGCCCTAGGTTAAATTCTTTCTTTTTAAAAAAGATGTAAGGCAGGCAAGGAGTGATGCTTTTTTTTTTTTTCGTTTGGGCTTTATTCAGCATGGTTGAACAAATAACTGACACTTTCACCATTGTGCTAAAGAAAAAAGAAAAAGAAAGGGAGGTATCGTGTTAGATATTGACAGACATAATAGTATAGCGCTTACTGTTCTTCTTATTGCCTCCGCGAGTGTATTTGATATATCAATGATAACAAGTTTTGAAGATTGCTCCATCTTTTCTTTTGGCATAGGGAAGGTGTTTGTGACAACCAATTTGTGGACGCTTGCGCAGTCTTCTATCTTTTGAATGGCATTTCCACTCAAGACACCATGAGTAGCAATAATGTACACCTTATCGGCACCACACTTCTTTACTAAATGCTCTGCCGCATCCAAAAAGGTACCGACATTATCGATAATATCGTCCTGTATTTTGATTAGCTATTCAGTCGATATCCATTTTGTGTTTCTTACAGTTAAAAAGGCGATCTTTCCTCGCACATCACCAACTAATGTAATTGTACTTTCACCATCTTTATCAGCGACAACACTAACAGCAGCGCTCAAACCAGCTTCGTTCAACGAAGAAATAGAAGCTGTTAAGTCTTTGCTTTCTTCAACATTATCGTCCTCTTCAAATACACGCACTGTCGAGTCACCTTCTCCAGATTTGGGCATACCACTATAGGGGCGATTATGACCTTGAGGGCCCAAACGAGAGCGATCTTTGTGAATCAAAGCAAAATCAAGGCGTAAAGCGTCAGCCAAAGAAGTCACACTAAATATTCATATGAATTAGAATGGGACTTTCTTTTGTGTGTATATGTGTGCTCTGCGTTTGTACCGTTTGGCTCCACCAGCGTTCTTTGAAACAATCACACCGTTTTGCCAGTTAGGGACAGAGTGTGTGATCCATCGAGCAATGACAGGCTCCGCATAAAGGTTATCTACAGGGCGTTGGAAAAAACCTTGCATCTGAGAAGCATGAAGATCCATAGTCTGAAAGAGAGCGTATTTTCTCATTAGTGAAAAAATGTACTAGATTTTTTTTTTAGACTTACAATAATATGATCCACACCAGCAACTGCCAACATATTTGCAACAACTATAGAAAGCAATTAGTATTTGTTTCATATATAATGTACCAAATCTCACGTTTAGCTGTGATACTTGTTCTTCCTTTTCTCTTGCTTTGTTTACAGTAAGGAAAGTAAGGAAGAACAGCAGTAATACGCTTACTGGAGCCAATGCGTGCAGCTTGAATCATAATACAGAGTTCAATGATATTGTCGTTCATGTTTTGGGAGCCGGATTGGATAATAAAAATATCTTCGTTACGTACAGAGACCTCTATCATTCAAAGCATCAAAACAGATATAAACACATGCATACTTTCTTTTTCAGCAACTTACGAATTTCGACACTTGTTTCCCGGTTACTAAATTTTTTCAAAGTACGTTCTGCAAGAGGTACTCCTAAACGCTTACTGACAAGCGCAGCGAGTTCTGGATGTGAAGAGCCGGCTAAGAGCTTCGTGTTACGCATGGCGAGGATCGTTAAAAGGTTGAAAGAAAAGTGTTTGTGTTTCAAAGCAAAACCAAAAAAAAAAAAAAAAAAAAAAAAAAAAAAAAAAAAAAGAGTAGAGTCATCGACAGTCACATTTGAGATGCGATTCCAGCTCTTTGTTCTTTAGTTGAAAAAAACTGTCAAAAAAGCCCGAAACTAAACAAGAATATACACCTTTTGCCAAAACGGTATCGTACTAAAAAAAATTTAACGCTAAGGCAAGAACCTTAGTATATAGTGTGAACCAAAGAAAACAAATTTCAAAGCCGTGATCGGTAGGCAGCCTAAAAGGTTCTCTGTAAAAAACAGTCAAATTTGCCAAAGACGTACAAATGCATTAACTGCAAAAACTCTATTATAAAACTTATAGTTAGCCATATGCAATGAAAGACAATATCGCAAGGTCAATAAACATTAGTGCAGGAATATAAACCAAATAGAGCGATACGATCGTAACCGTAAAGGTACATTTGAAAACAACAACTAGGAAATTAATCTATTGTACAGGCAATTTATCTAGTCTAGCCATTAAGCATCTGCAAAGCAAGCGGACAAAGAAGAATAATACAACTGTAGCCGTAAAGGTACATTGATACATACCAAGTAACCCTGTTGTCTTGTTTGAATGAAGTACTTATCTTGCAAGGAGTGCTTGTCTTGATGCCATTTATTCTATCACAATGTCAACAAAGGACGGATCTAATACTATCATACTAAGTCTTGTTCTATCCTTAACCTTTACGACATACCATTTTTTGTACTATTTTCCTATGGTAATGTGAGGTGCTACTCAATCATGATCATAATGAAGCATGGTTTCTCAAGTAGAGCTTTATCAAACCTTTTGAAGATGAGGCATCTAAGATAAAAATGAAACTTTTCTAAGAGGCGCTCATCCTTGGGCACTTTCCAAATTAGCATTGAACCCAGATTTGTCATTCTTTTCTTTGCTGAACTTTTCAAATGATCTTCTCTCTTCTGGTCCCATTTGAGTCCTCTTCAAAAGAAAAAAAACCGTAGATCAGCCATATAACAATAAAATGTTTTTTTTAGAGATCTCCAGGTCATTGAAACTAGTACTCAACTGTTCTATCGGCTAGTTTTCCTTCTGACCCAATAATCTTTGATCGACCAATAACCTTGAAAAGTGAACCTGGGTCTTTCCATATACTATACTATCTTTGCACAGTTCTTTGCTCTAGCTTTAAAAACAAAGCAACAGCTCTTGCGCTGTTTTTAGGATGTACATTGGCTAAGTGTACGCCGCCTGCCTTACCGTCATTGCCGACTCGATTGCCTTTAACTTTTGCACTTATTTCACCATCGGAGATCTTTTTTTCCTGGTACTCTTGTAATATTTCAGCATCCAGAAACTTTGCCTTGGCGTTCAAATACTTTGCTAATTCTTCGAATTCAGCAAAGACCATTAGCTTTTTGGTGTTTTCGTTTAAAACGTTTCCTACACCATTTTTGAAATAAATTATGTAACTCATTTTGGTTGTGTTTTGCTGATAAGTATAAATGCGACATCTTTTTTATTTATTTATGCGACGCTATTTATTTTGAGCATACGACAACATTTTTAATGCGTCAGTTTTTTTTTAAGCTGTACGACAGCTTAACTTTTTTAGTACGATATCATTTTGGCAAAAGGTGTACATTTAATGCAGGATACGGCTCTCACGGTGCAAGTAATATTTTATTGCTAGAAAGTACTTATTACAACAATGAGCTCAATCGAACAGTCTCTCTTTTATCAAGCTAAAAGCCAAAAAGCGCAGCCTTACAAGAGTAAACTCTGTAGAAAATCTACTAGACATCTATTTTCGCACGGAATACCAGCTTTTTTTTAAAAAAAAAAAAAAGTGGTTGGAAGATAGCACGCCGATAATTTTATAAGGTTACATACTTTTCTAAAGTAGTCAAAAATTGAACTGCAACGAAACCAAGCGAAGTAAAATTTGCCAAAATAGTTGTATTAAACTTGAGCGAGAAAAGTTAGAAGCATGGCACTAGTCTTTTTTTTTTTTTTTTGGCTCCAACAGCAAAGAGTAAGCAAAAAATGATTTTAGCTGTACTAATTACGCGACTAAAAGCAATCGATCGACGAGTGTTTTAATAAGTGTACACTATATCCTTGTTTTTTAAAGTATTAAAATATAGAAGCTTTAGGGCGCAAGACTATATCGGATATTTTTAATGAATGCGTGAAAAAAAAAGAAAAAAAAAGTAACTATGGTGCGTTTGTTCATTTGAAAAGCTTTGTGTATAAATAACTAGATAATCTATTTCTTCTTTACAAGTCCTCACGAACTCTGAAGCCTGGACCATAAGGTTCTGAGTTCAAAGAAGTGTAAACACCAGGAGCATATTCACAGGTATTACGTCCGCTTTGAGGTCCAGCTTTAACAGGTTTACCAGTCTTCAAGTTCTCCAAAAGCTGGGTGGTAGTTTCAGGTGTCAAATCTTCCTGTAAGCCAAATTTCAGTATTAGTAGACGCACTCGAGATATTTGTATCTATTTGCACTTACATAATAATCGTCATTGACGGCCATTACAGGAGCGTTTACACAGGCGCCTGCACATTCAACCTCGACCAAAGTAAACTTTCCATCGTTAGTGGTTTCACCGACTTCAATGTTAAGTTTATCTTTGATAGTCTCTAAAATTTTGGTAGATCCACAGCCACCCAATTGACAGGGAGTTGTTGTACAAAGCTGTAAGAAATATTTGCCAACAGGCTGACGGTTGTACATTGTATAGAAAGTAGCAACTTCATAGACTCGCATAGGAGGTACTTCCAACAAACGAGCTACTTCGTTCATTACAGAAATTGAAGTAAATCCATTTTGTCTTTGACCGAGATCTAAGAGAGGCATAATAGCGGCCTTTTTGTATTGTTCAGGATATTTCTTCAAGATTTCAGAAATGCGTTTTTTGTTTTGATCATCAAATTCAAAAGTAAGCTTAGGATTATTCTCAGGTGTATCTCGGTGCTATGTAACGAGACCGATACCGTCAATCAGTTTCAGTGATCAAATATAAACTTTTTTTAAAAAAAATTACCACGAAAATTGCATCTGAAAGAGAAGCAGGAGACGAATGGAGGGCACGTCTTGTAAAACAGTTTCTAGCTAATGGTTTAGCAGCTTGGCGAATGACTGAGCGCAACATGTAAAAAGAGAAGGGGGGATGGTGTATGTATTGAATTAATGTATAAAAAAAAAAGCAAACTGACTTAGCGCAACGGCCCCCTCTGCTCAAAACTTTTTTTTTTTTTCTTTCTATATCTTAAGGCTCCGACTCTTGATAGTGACGTCGTTCGAAATAATTGTAAACCACATGCTGGGATTAGATCAAAGGTCTTTCACTGTTCTTTTGTTTGAAATTTTAAATGACCTTGAACCGTTATATTCACACAAACTATGCTTTATTCTTAAGTGGCGTATTTTTATGCAAGAGGTTCAATTGATTGAAAATGTGAAGTAAGCCGACTACATTGTGCTAGAAAAAGCGACATCAGAGAGGAACAAGAGTGATAAAAAATATTTTCTTTTTCACTATAACATGTACGCCTATTAAACAAACTTACAACTACCGTTAAAATAGCGGTACAGTTTAGATCAGTTGTTCTTCTGGCATTTTTATAAAGAGAGAAAGTAAATGCACTGCTTTTTCGAAATGCGATCTAAATCAATAAAACCATGAGGCGACACCATGATACAAACCAACCTCTTAACTCAAATTATGACTCTAAATCAAAGACATGGTATATTTTTACATCTTTTTTGAGATTGGTAGACAAATATCTCTCATGCTGTGTCTGCTTTTTTTTTACTATACTGAAATACAACCAACAAACAACGTCAAAAACTTATCTCACCTACACACCTTCATTAGTATTCACGTTTGTTGCATATATTTGCTTTGAGCCGTGTATGCTAAACATTGTTTTTTTCACATACAATGTTACAAGTGTTTGTGTTTGTTTCCACTTTTTGATTTTGTTTTTGATACGTAGCAAACAATTTTAGGGGCGTATATATACGGGTATCTTTTATTCAGAAGAGTTCATTAAAATGAAGCTGTAATCAAACATAGAAAGAGAGCATTAATTTTGCGAAAATGGATTGTTTAACACAAATTAGACATTACAGCACACTGTTGCTCTGAATCCTTAATGGGTCTTAATGACCTGTGAAACGGCGTTTCAAAAACGAGAAGCGGCGTTCCAAGGTGAAAGTAAAGGCCAAGATAAACAACACAGTCAATATATAATTTTTTTTGGTATAAAAACAAGCGATAGATCTTTTTTATTTTATTTTTATTTTTACAGAGAAAAAAAGAAATCTACTCCCACTCTGAAGTTTTGCGAAAAAATACTGAGATAGGCTAAGGGTTTGTTAAAAATGGACAAAAGCACCAGCGTAGCCTATGTTTTGTTTTGTTTGAAAACTTTATAAAAAAAAAAAGTAATATTGAGGCTCATTTAAACAATTTATGAATCACCTGGTGTTTTGAGTTCACTCAAGTATTAAACAAGTGTAAAAACACATGGAAAAAAAGGGGGGAACAAAGAGGGGAAAAGTGAAACCCCACTACCGATTTATGTATCACATGGTGTCTTAGTTACAACGAAATTCCATGAAAGTGGTAGATGATATGAGAAGTGTCCTGATACTCGCAAGTATATGTGTACAAGTACGAAAAGGTAGTAAACAATTCTTTTCTGGTCCCTTTTTTTAAAGTAGTTTCCTAAATACAGCCAACTTTTCGCAGTCTTGTTCAACACCTCAAGCTTTGACCAGATATAAGCAGTATACAAGATATGATCTTACATGACAAAAAGATTTACATGTATCATGTTTACTTGTGATAGTTGTTTTTGTAATAACAAATGCCCTGAGTGATACAGGGGACAGTTTCAAGTTTTTGTAAGTGTGCTACACTCCAAACCAGTTGTTTTTTAAGAATATCCGTTCATTAACTGTATAAATAAACAAGTATTTGTTTTTTTTTTTGTTTTTTCTTCTTTCTCTTTAACTTTATTTGTTTTCGTTTTTTAATTGCAGTCTATGGATATATTAAACCTACTAAATCAGCCGCAACAAGTACCCACTATAAACAAAGAAAAGAGGCACCAATGTCTTTTTTGTGGTTGTAATAAACGGTTTTCAAGACGGTCCGATTTATCACGTCATTTCAAAATACATACAGGAGAGAAGCCATTTATTTGCTACTGGCCAAGCTGTACTAGAAAATTTATCCAACGTTCTGCTTTAACTGTGCATTCTCGAACGCATACAGGAGAGCGACCACATACGTGCGAAATAGATTCTTGTAGGAAGGCCTTTAGTGATGTAAATAAATTATACAAAAAAAAAACCGGTTCCACTCATAAAAATAATCGAAGTCTTGACATGATAAAGATAGTCCTCTTCTCTTGCTCGCCATAGACGAACTCATACCGGTCGAAGACCTTATACATGCGAATGCGGCAAATCATTTACTCGAAAAACCACATTATCTAGACATCAAAAATCGAACCAACATGGCTCGTTAGAGAAAAAATAATGTATATCTCAAACAGAAAGAAAAAAAGTTATATACTGTAAAAATACTGGAGACATTCTCTTGTTTTTCTTTATCCTTATTGACAGCATACATAAAAAAAAAAAAGCCTATCGAATTCACTCAAGCAGTTAAAAGCATATACCGTCGACAGCTCGTTCATTACTGCCATCATACTACTTAGAACCTCCTTCTTTTCCCTCCTCCTTTATTCTTTTTTGTTTTGACTTTCAGTCTTTTGTCTTTTATTCCCTCAGATCTTCAACATTAAAGATATTTTTTTTTTCTCAACAAAAAAGAGGGTACGGCGTCAAGGCAAACTATGTTAGTATTGTTTGTTTACTTTGATCGCTTCCTTAAAGCCTCGGGATTTTCGGAATATAGACGCAATAAATAACAAAAAAAACCGGTGGACCAAAAACGCTATTTGTGATTGACGTGAATTTACATAAATTCATCTCTATATTGAGATCTGTATGCAAAATGAACCAATTATAAGATTTTCTGCTCGGTCAAACCGTAATTCTTCAGATTCTCTACGCACAGACAGAGATATGAACGGGAAAAAAGCACATGCCACTATCGGAAGCGCATATTGAAATGACACCGCCAAAAACCCCATAATTGCTTTTACCAAGACAGTTGCTTATTATTTAACTAAATAACAAGTAACATAACAACTGTCTAAATACGTCGATAGAAAATCAAGTAGTTATAAAGAGCTTCAACAATTTTTTGAAATAAAATTATATCATGTATGTAGATTTAACTGACCATGAATGTCTGATCTATTGCAAAAAAACAGACACTGTATAGCTTTGTCATCATAAGACCATTATGATCCCTTGATACTTTTTTTTTGGTTTCAAGAAAACAAATACAGAAAATCATATTAGACTAATATGCTTTCCTTTTCTTTTTCTTAAAATATTTTCGTATGGCTAATTGAACGTTACTGCACACTAAGCAATAGTAAATATTTTGTACATATCGGATTTCTATAGCTTCCAACTCAGGTATTTTTGGCCACCATACAACAATTTTTTGTAACTGTGTTCTCTCTTAGGTTCTGGTACGCAATTTTATGGATGGTTCAACGGTATTCCAGTTGCCAATACAATAACTGAATCATGTAATATAGTTGACTAAACATCGTTATTGCAACTGTCAAGTTTAGAAGTATTTTATTGACTTGCCAACGCTGTAAAAAGGAATTGAGGAGCTTTTCAAAGTTCTATTGAAACAAGAGACAGAATAAGCAATGTTTCTTATTACTGAGATATCGAGCCAATTAGATAGTCCAAAAAAAAAAGAGCGTGTCTAACCTGCTTCTACTTTTCTTATCTTTATGACTAGAAGGCTCAAGTTCAACTTTTAAACTAAACCTTTGTAAAAAACAAAAAAAAAAACAAAGGAAAAGCAAACAATTTCTCTATTACTCAATAATGTCTTATTCACAACAACCTTATCATGAGCAACTCTCAGTTACTCTGTGTATCTGCAAAGACCTTTGTTTTGTTTTTTCAGTAGACTCCTCCGAAAAAAAAAGTATTTCTTCCGATAGGGTTGCCTGTCTTATTCAGCACTGATAAGCTGAAAAAAAAATGGTGACTCAATTTTACTTATGGAAAAAACGTACTCTTTAGTGTCCTTTTCTTTGCAATTGACATCACAATGACCTAAATTTGACAAACTGTGCTCGGCTACTAGCGTGCTCTAGCAAGCACAAAATGTCTTAAGTCTAACCATTGTGAGAATTGTTTGTTTACTATGTGCTTTCTATAGGACTTTTAAAAACTCACCTGTAGTCTAGTCCAAAATGTATACACTGTTTTCTTATTCTAAGCCTACAACTAAAGTTGCTTTTCATAAATCAATACGGAGCCATAATTGGCTCAAATCAGATTATCATCGTTGGTTTATATGAACGATACTTCCAAGGTGAAAGCAAGCTAGCCAGATGCAAATATAACGAAAAATGTATAGTAGTAGCGATCAGATAAACCCTCTACTTTTAGTAAACTATTGAAAAACTCGATATGAATTGGGCGAAGACCCGACAGAACAACAACGAAACGAAGATTATTCAAACCACGATTTGTTTCAGTAAACTTGATCAGCTATTAACAGTAGCTGAGAAAATGCTTAGCAAACCCCTTTAATGGTTTATCTGTACGGCGCTTACAAGTGAGATACATCTTCATTAAAAGAGCCATGGCTTACATGCAGGTTCTTTGATTATAAAAAACCCCTACCCATGAATTTATAAAACCAATTCGTAATGTGTATATTTCAAGAAGAGAGAGACGTCTCATGATAAACAAAGATCTAGAATAGTGCCTTCATCACTGAATTCAATAATTTTTGTATTTTAAAAGATACATTAAATTTAAGAAATGAGGCGTTATTGATTACTAGTATAATTTCAGAAAAGGATGAGGTTTCTATGAAACTGAAGTAACTTGACAAGGCTCTTATATTAGAAAAAGACATAAAATTGGGAGATTTTCATAATATTTGTAAACATAGACGTCTATCAGAGTAAGAGGTTCAGCAATTAAAGACATGCAGCTTCTTGTAAGAGGCTCCTTTTTTTTTTTTTTTAAAAAAAAAAAAAAAAAAAAAAACAAGAAAACTCGCTCCACTCAGACCGAAAGCACCTTAGGAGAAAAAAGAAGGACTGGCAATAAAAAAAAAACACGTAAAAAAGCACAAACCTACTGTCAGTTTCTTTCTTAAAAAAAAAACCCCCCTCTGTCTTGAGCCTAAAATGAGGTTCTTTCTTGTCAAAGAATGAATCATGATAAGCAATTAATTCACTATAATGAATTCGATATGACTTGATGCCCACCCAGTGTTTTAACAAGCCATATTGAAATACATTTTGAAGCTTTCTGTTGGAAATTTTACACGAGCCCCCTTTGTACTTTTATCTGAGATCAATAATAAAGTTGAGCAAAACATCAAAGAGTCTTTCTTTTTGCTATAAATAGCTTACAAGTTTTACCAAACTGATTTAAGGTTTGAACTAGCGAAATAATGAGCCTTTGCGATTAGCAAATCATCATTTTATTGTGGACTGGAAATAAAAAAATTTGTTGTTGGAACTCTACAAAAATAGATATGGACTTACATTCAAGTCCCCATAACTTATAATGTATTTACAGAAGCCAAGGCTGACTCATTCTATCACAATTCTAGCGGAAATATCTCGCATTATTCATACGCTCTCATTTGCTCCCATAAAACCGCAGCACAATGAAAGACACCTATCTTTTATTCTTTTTCTGGCTTATTTTATTTCATGTAATTTTTAGCGTCAACTTTTGTTAGGCAGCTTTCGTGTTACTGATAAAACAAGTTTCTAGGACCACTTAAAAAGAATACCTTTTTTTTATTCAATAGGCCGGAACTGTATGCCATCCTTTAAAAAATTTAGACTCAACTGTTGATAAACCCCCTTCCTTTTGAGGGTTTTCATCTTTAGCAAGTAATAGGGGACTTATCTAGGTTAAATACACACTGTTAAACACCTACTCTTTATATAAACGCACCAGTTAAAACTAGCTTAAGATATAATTTAGAAGCATAAGTCAATTGACTACTCGAACAGGAGCTAAAATATATAGTCAAGACTTTTAATTTTTCAAAAAGAAAAATCAAGACAAAATGCTTTTGCATACAGAGGACGAACCTCCCCTCAGAAAAAAAAAGCAAAAGGAATTAAATCAGTTGTTTGCAGATCCCGAAAGCCATTTTTGCATGAAAATCATCCCAATTATTGCTGCGAGTATCCAAAGTTGCCTATAAACACTAGTCTTTAAGTCTGCTTTAGTTTCTGCTTACATTGAGTTTTTCTATAATTCCAATACTGAAAAACCTTCATCAATACTACTTTTATTGACAGGTAAAAAAAACCTCTCTCACACCAACTGCAAATAAAGATTCAATAAATCCACAGATATGAATTGAAAGCAAGTTGTATTTTATATAGAGTAATGGGAAAAACAGACTGAGAGAACATTAAAGTTAGTTGAAGTAGATGTTTGCTTCTTCTGAGCTGAGCTGATCAAGGTTCGTAATTTCTTGATCCTCTCTTATGTATGAAAATACTCGGTCGCATTCATTATAGTATCTGAACCTAGATATCAACTGCTGGTCTAGTTGATTGTTTTGAATGAAAATTAAAGGCAAAATGAGATAAAAAAAAACCAAACGAAAAGTCTTACACTCTAAACGTTACCTTGATTATCTTTCATTAAAGAAAGCTTTTGCTTATCTGCCTCAGTGATGTTCCACCAAGATTTTCCAGTCGCTTTACTGATTGCCTCCCATGTGTTCCATAGCCAGTTGATTTTATCAAGGATATCCTCTGGTGATTTTTTTTGGCAAAAAAATACATTTTGCGCCAAGTAAGTGCAATAGTGCATTCTTTCACTGGCATATATAAAGCGATTGGTACCCTCTCCTATTTCAATTTCTAGCTCTATAAGTAATAAGGATATATCTCCATCATCCCAAAGACAAGCTTCGTATGTTGCTAATTGTAATGCTAAGTCTCTTTGTTGTTTGTTTTTAATGGCCTTTAATGCTGCCTTGGCTGATTCAAGCATATCCGGATGTTAAACAGAAGAAAAGAACAAGAGGCGAAAATTGGGAATTAAATAAAAAAGCGAAAAATGAAATAAACTTTTTAATCTGTTTTTGCGCTTTTAAAAAACTATGGTAACAAAAACGCTCGCCGTACAGAACAATACATTAATAAACAGGAGGTGTTTGCAAAAAAAAAAAATTACTAAAAACATTCGCCTGCCAAGGCACTTTAGATATCTGAGTCAATATCAAAGAGTTTTATTCTCCAATGAGTTCTATATTCAGCTAGCACAAAAAAGTGGAAAAGCCTAAAACTTTTTTGAAACCTATCACTGACCCAATTACCCTCCCCCTTTCTGTCATCCCAGTGTTCTCTTATTAGTGCCAAAAAGTTAAACAAAAATAAATAAAAAAAAAAAAAAAGGACTTCGATAATAAGTCGGTCTTCATTTGGAGGTTTTTTTTCTTCAAAAAGTGGATTTGCTTTTTCATGGCCTTCTACTCTCTTTGTTAGGAAAAAAAGCATGGTTCTTATTTGTTATACAGATTTATGGCGTTACCCTAAAATAAGTGCACAACCAAGGGATATAAATACATATTAATGGAAGAAAAGCATAGGCAGCAAAGGTAAGAGGAGGAAAAAAATGTGTAACACAAGAAACTCATAATGAGCCTGTCAGTAATACGTTTCAAAAAATGTACCTGTTGGCAAAATGTACAACTGTAGCCAGAATGAAAGACGATAAATAGACAAGACCAATTTGTATTAAACTTTTTCTGTTTCTTAAAATGGGCTCATGACAAGCACCGCGTTATTGGCGTCGATTTAAAGAACTTCTCACCTTACATGATGGAAACCTAAAATGTTAAAAAATTGCGGTAACAGCAGGGCCAGTAGTCCACAGAAATACTTGAATATTAGCTTAAAAAACTTCTTTTGCACAAAGATAAACACTTAACCGATTTTTTTGTTAGAGATGACGGGACAAACTTTAAATAAAATAAGTGTATAAAATACGATACTTTGTTAGGTATGTATTAATAATGGTTTCCAAAAACTGCGTAAGACGCATTACTAAAACGGTATACACATACGGAAATCTTTTTATATTTTTTTTGTTTTCCTTGCTGGGCTGCTTAAATTAGTAAGGAATGACCTGAGGTTGTTTTGGGGAGTTGATATGATATAAGCAGAAAGATGCCGTGCCCTTTGGCTCGAATCTACGACTTTGGGATCAGCTGTTGTCCATATTGTTACTATGTTTATAAAAGTCCATCCATGATATACATGCACTGCTACTAAACAGAAGACAATGATCGCCCCGAGTGCCACTATAAAAGTTAATTTATATTTAGGGGCATTTCATTTTAAGTCTCTGCATTTTTTCTTTTGGTGTTTTTCGATATACACACACTTGTGTTGACACTACCAATAACTCTTATTCTAAAAAGAACATTGTACAAAGTATTGTTGATAGAAATAATTAAATTGGCTTCTTTAGCAACGCGCTGAGACTAATCATGGCTATATTGTTCATTGTGAGCTTTAAAATACTCACTTTCGTTTCTGATAATACTGAGACTACACTTCCCCTTTAATAAACCAGCGACTTTTTATTTGTGTACAAAACTATAGCCAATGAATATACTTACTGTACAAAAAAAAGCTTGTATTTCCGATAGTTTGCTACGACTGTAGTCTAACTATAATTGAATTTCAAAATTAAATACTTTATTTTATTGATTAGGTTCATACTACTGTAAGAAAGAATATTCTTCTGATTCAGATAGTGATTAGGAAGCTAAAACAAACAAGTACAGCATGAAATATTATCAACACATACTCTGTTTACTGATGATAAACGCCTGCAAGTATGACCTAGAAAGGAATGTTTTTATACGAAAAACAGACTTAGACCCCAACAGCCCAGTTGTTTAACTAAAAACAATCCATAGTATTTATCCTACTATCTTTGAACTCGGCAGCTTAATTATACAATTTGGTGTATAAATAAAATGTTATGAAAGCCTAACTCCAATTTATTACCATCCTTTGTAAAGCGCATTTCTCAAGCTATTGGAGCTAAAGATATAAGGCTTTCAAATGTTTGCTCCTAAAGTATTTTGAGTATTCAAATAAATCTTCTGGCATAACAGAATTTCTGTTTCAGAAACAAAAGGCTTATCTTTAAATTCTACTAGCACCCAAAAGTGATAGTAAATGGTCTATAGCCTTAAAACTTATATGTAGTTGACTCATTGGAATGCAATCGCTTTTTCTGACTGTTCGTTGATGATGGTTGCACAAAAAGTGATAACAGGTGTATCAATATCAGCAAAATCCATTCTCAAAACCAAAAATGTTTTCTTTTTAAAGAACTAAGAGACGACTCATAGAACAAATGATGGCACAGACTTGAAAAAAAAAAACTGTAGTGCTAAGTGTAAATTTTTTAGTGGAACAGATGAAGACAAGCCTATAAGGAATACTGTCCTTCTGTTATCAATTGTGAGTTAAAATTTTTGTGAACAGAAAAAAAAAAAGAAGAAGCTGCACCAAACTATGTATTTCACGTTTGTTTTGCTATTCAAGAATCCTTAGGAATTTTTGGTTCGTTCTGACAATAGTAAATTATTTCAGCGTTTGATTTGTCCAATTGTCTTACAAACAGGGAGAACAAGAGCACCAGCCTACTTTAACTTTGTTTTTTTTTTCTTTGTTTTACAAATGACCCTACTACAATATGAACCCAATAAAGCCTAGACTTTTAATTATATGAGCCGAATATTCTCAATTGGTTGGTGTACAATTCCGAAGAAAACAGTAGAAGGTAATTGATTTAAAAATTCAAAGAAATCAAATATACTTTATCTATCCTTTGTAACATTTACAGGTCGATCGCTGTATATTATTGCCACATATTCGCTACTAACGCCTTTGTCATGTGTAGCTAGAACAACAACATAGCCAATTTCGCTTTGACTAAGTACTACTTCGCCTGTCGCTACGCCTTGGGTAACATTCGTGTAAGGACCTGAGGTAGCCACCTCCTTTCCAAACAGCTCTTTAGGGTTCTTTTCATAAATAGTAATGTTCATCGATGGAATGGTATCTACATTTATAGACTGAAGACGAACCCTTTGCAAAGGCGCTTCTATATTACCACTTTGTAATTACAAAATAAAGCAAAACGAAAATAAAGAACTTACTTCACAGTGGTAAGCTCTCTTACCTCAAGCAGGTATCGAGGATTTTTTCCGTAGTTCCCAAAGCTAGGACATCCCATTGCACTGTAACCCAGAATCCATTCCCCATGAAGCACTTTTTTAAACATACCCTTTTAAAATCATGTTAATCAATATTTAAGGACCCTCAATTAACTTACTGCCCCTTCTAATGGTATAGCCTCAATAGACATTCGTGTGTTACCTGCAGCCGTCAATACAAAGTCTCCTAAAAGATCAGGTTCGAATGTGGAAGCAACAACAGTGTATTCCCCAGCTATAAACAAGCACATGTAAACATCACATGCACATAAACATACTACTTTTTTTTTTTTTTTTTTTTGTATTTTAACCTTTGACGTTTCCTATTTCGCAAAAGCAAAATCCATGGCGGTATGGACCAGATTCAGATAATATATCACGCAGTGATACACTTGATATCCGCTTGCCACTTTCTACAAACAGCAAGTGAATAGCAAAATCTTTGAATGCTTCAAGCATTAATAAAAGCCCCTCCGTAGCTGAGGGAATTGTAATCTTCCATTGAGGGTTATTCAAATAATTTATATTACTAGAATTTCCTCCAGCTGTTTGTTCTGTCCATTGAGACTTGATCTGTCGGGTTTTGTTAAAAAAAGGGGGGGGGCTATGAATATCTTACTTTCGTTTTACCTTTTTTTCAATAGAGTACTTTATAGGAACCTCGTATAATTTGAAGGGTGCCAAAGAGTAAGCAACAATTGTGAAATAGAGAGATCTCCTTTTTTCATGTTGAGAAACAACAATGGTGTATTCACTTGCTCCCGGTGGCGCATTGAATCGAATTAAAATATGCGGGCTATTGACATACGTGCCCTTTTTTTTTTTTTTAGTAAGAAAGCTTTGAAAGATCACCTACCTCTTTAAATGGATTGTCAGGATAATAAACCCTTTCACCACCTGTATTGTCATACACATGGAGTGTAATATAGTCTGTATTTTCCTCTGTCACCATGATATGTTTGGACAACAAAAGCCATACAGCTGCGGGCTTTGTATCAGGTACGTTAACTTTGAGGCTAAACTGTGGGTTATGTACTAAGCTGTAAACGTCTTTTTTAGGACCAGCGTGTACAGGCCAAGTGCTAAAACAAACTTTTAGGCCAGTAGTTTTTTTTTTTTTTTTTTTTTTTTTGTTACGAATGGAGTGCCCATCGATAAGTGAATAGCTGAGGATTCCAATTTAAATGTATTGAAGTAAAGTAGGTACAGACAGATTCATAGTCTATCCAAAAAATACCATCATCGTTTTTTTCAGCAGTGTCAGGATCAAAACAAAGAGCCTCTTTTAGCTCAGAGGTCCATATATTAGTGTCCAAATGACTATAGGGGCCTTTCCATCGTTTGTGACTCCAAGGGTTTTTGACCTGCATAAGCCGCTTGCCGTCTAGTGTCATTTTGATATCAATGACCGCATAGGCATGTGTAGGAACTAGACCCAGTTGAGTAGCATCCTCTTCAGTCATCTCTCCAGTTGCAATTGTTACTAAAGCGTCACCATATTTCATTCCATCAAGGACTCTATCCCACACATTATCCGGTAAAAAGTATTTGCTATAATTTTTTTTTTTTTTAGGTCAACTCTTGGGGAAGCAATTGGATGACATTGATCACCTACTCATGAATAAAAATATGCTCAGGTATCCAACCAGTCAAACAGCTTTTCAAAAAGTATTAGTCTTCATTATTATTTCATTATTGATTCTTTTCAAAGAAGCAACTTTGATATAAACTTACTGTAGATCGATACCCGAATTTCTGTAGTTGGAAAGATTAAAATACTGAAACTTCAAATATATATATATATATATATATATATGTGTGTGTGTCCATGTGTACTTACGATCCAGGGAAATCGTATCCGCCCATAAGTTTCATGTACTTTTTTGTTTTGATTGGAAAATACATTAATAAACAGTGGACAAAATAACTGTTTATTATTTACTGCTTTTTCTATGATACTAGCCCATAGCTCGCCCTTGTTGGTTGAAAAGGTACACATAAGCGTGCCTTCTCTTGAAATAGGTAACAAATCATCCACGACTATATACATGTGTACATATAGACATTGATGGGTCTTTTTTTTTTGTTCATCATATTATATGAAAAACATACAAAAAAGAAAAACTACTTACTGATTTTTCTAGAAATGCCGTTATATACAAGTTTAACTACATATTTTCCATTTGGGTTATAGCAAGGCTGGCCTAGCTTGTTTTGAGGGTATATACAAGAGGTGATTAATTGTTTTTTAAACTTTTGCTCATAAGTAGCAGCAACGCATAGGGATGCAACAAAGGAACAATCAGTAACAACGTCCTGAATAATGCTTGTGCTTGATATACAACAGATAAGTTTCGGGCTCTGCATGATATCCGAGGGCCGTTTCCAACCTCCAAATTTTTCTTGTTGTTTTTGTGATAAAGCAAGCGACCCTTCAGGATCAAGAAATTTACGAGAGTAAGAAAATTGCTCTTTAAGGTCTGCTTCATCCATCCAGGGCAAGAACGTATTGTTGTTTACACTCGAAGTATGTTTAAGTACTTCAATTTCAGGAGCAGAGAGTTTTTGGGTTAATATATCATCTGTTGCTTGAGCACTTGAGGAACGTCTGGATGCGTTCTGGGAGCACTGGTCGCTCAAAGAAACATTTGAAGAAGATCGTGTACGGGAGCTAGATATCTGTAACGATCTAGATAAAGATTTAAGAGCCTCTGCCTTGCTTATGGACTTCATAAATTTTTCTCGCGCATCTAGTTTTTCTTTGCTATTATCCTCGCAACTTTTGAAAACTTTCAAATAAAGCTCGGCCGATTCTGAAAAGTAATTCAAAGCATGCTCCGTATTACCCTTTTCTTCATTAAGTTCCCCTTGATCAAAAGAGAACTAAAGCTGATTTAGTTGATGCTTCATACTCCTGTCGTCTTGAAAAAAAAAAAAAAAAAAAAAAAAAAGAAAGGGCATAAACGTGTATATTTGCCTGTGCTTTTTCTGTCCAAATATCCTCTTCTGTTCTTTCGACATCGTAATCAAATAAATCGTGACACTTTTGATAAGGTGAATCCTCATTTATATAGAGTGAAGAGTTGTTTTCCTTTTTCGTGTTTTTTGTATACTGGTTTAATTGCTCTAGTCGATGCTCGTATTCTTTTAATTTCTGAACCAATTTGTCTGTGCTAAAATCTGCATCGCCTTCTACAAGAAATGCCAAAGATGTATAGTTTTAGTCTGTCTGTATTGTTTTATTTTTCAGTTGGGGCTGTCTTTACGTTGAAGTATTTGACCAAAATTCTAAAGAGACAATATGGGATAAGCGCGGGTAAGTTTTTGGGGCTTTAGTTGTATTACTTTTATGACGACTGAATAGGCTTCCTGGGCTTCTGGGTATCTGGCGTCGGTATCATATTGAATTGCTTTGCATGCTAGAGTATAGGCCTCTTGATAAAGCTTTTTCGTAGAGCTATGTGACCTTTGTAATGCACAGCTCTGTCGACGAGGAAGCATAAAAAGAGAAAGATGAAAAAAAAAAAAAAAAAAAAAGGAATGGGGTGTAATAAGGAGGAATCACGTTTTTATTAATAATTAAGGCAATGTTTTAGTGATCATCGGAAGAGTCACAGAAAGACTTGTAACCAGCTTCATCTAACAAGGACTCGAGTTCTTTAGCATCACTGAGCTTGATCTTGGCTAACCATCCTTTGTCTTCAGCACTAGAATTGATCAAGGAAGGCTCGTTACCGAGAGCATCGTTTACTTCCACGATTTGACCGGAAACAGGGGAATAAATATCACTAGCAGCTTTGACAGATTCAACCACGCCAGCAGGGCCTATTTTTTGTTTTTAGTATTTCGCTCACATGTCATTTTTCTCACCTTCTCTCTCAATCTCGTCTCCGACTATAGGAGTTTCGATATAGACAACTTCACCCAAATTTTTTTGGGCATAATCGGTGATGCCAAAAGTTCCTACATCACCTTCAACAGAGATCCATTCATGGGCCTCGGTATATCTTTTAGCTTAAGGGGGGGGGGAAGATAATCAATATATCGAGACTGCCTCAGTCGATACAACTTACTAGCATAGGTACGGAATGCAACCCAAGAGGTAGGTGCAGCAGACATATAAGGACGAGCAATACGTGCAGACAAGATGCGGAGAGACATGATCAAGGCTTGAAGTGAAGAAACAAAAGAAACAAAAGAAAAAGAAAAAGAAATGGAGAATATTATTATTTTTATTTATTTTCGTGCAGATGAGTTCGATCTTTTGTCACCGAGTAAAAAAAAAAAAGGCGCCTTGTATTTTTTACCATTAGAGGCAGAATGTGTCGGGCAGTCAATACAAGTGTTTTTATTTGTTTACATAAATAATATATCTTTAATCGCGTTTGGGACGGATGAAATCAAATGCTTTACGAACACCAGCAGGGCCGGTCCAGGTACCGTTTAGCAAGCCATTCCAGTAAATGGCAGGAATGATCTACCATATTTTAGTGTTTTTGTTATTGTTTATGTTTTGTGTATATTTATCTGTACCTCTTTGTTCAAGAATTGAGAAGCGCTACTGACAGCGCGTTGATCAAAGGGAGAGGTTTCAAGGGGTTTGCCGGTATAGCCAGAAAATTCAGCCAGAATCAGTTCATTGCGGCCGATAATCAAAGGACAGCTGGTGTAGCCGTCATAGGTTGCCTGCTCCACCTTTTTGCCTTGGAGATCGGCTATTAGGTTGTGTTTGAGCGTGCCCGATTCTCCTGTGATGGCCGCTGCCGTTTTGGATGTGGGTAGAGAAGAGCAGTCACCTAACGCAAAAACATTTTTATACTTGTTGTGACGTAAAGTGTCTTTGTTGACATCGACCCATCCAGTGCTATCAGACAACTTGGATTGCTTAATAAACTTAGGAGGACCCTGAGGCGGTGCTACGTGAATGAAATCGTACTCAAACGTTTTGAGTTCCCCGCCCTTGTTATTGTCTTTGAACACGGCTTGGTGATTATCTGCGTTGATTTCTACCAGTTCATGAAAGAAGTTTGTCTTGATAGCACGCTCGTTGGCAATTCTTTGAAGGGGCTCACCATAGTAGTCTACACCAAAGATCTTTCCACCACCGTGGTTGTAAATGACCTGAGTTTTATCACGTACACCGTTCAGTCGGAAAATCTCTTCGGCCAAAAAGGTGATTTTTGTAGGAGCCCCGGGGCATTTGAGAGGCGTAGTAGGGAAAGTAAAAAGAGCGTTACCACCTTTAAAATCTTGAAGAAACTTGTATGTCTTTTGGACGCTATCAACATCGTAATTGGATGTGACGCCCTCTTTACCCAGAGCATTCTTTAGACCCTTGATACTGTCCCAATTAATCTGAATACCAGCTGCAACAACCAAATACTCGTAGCCTACCGTTTGGCCATCAGAGAGCTTTACTGTGTTATTGTCAGGATCAAAAGAAGTCACTTTATCTTGAATCCATTCGGCCTCCCTAGGCATCACTTCGGCCATTGGTTTCACAGATTCGCTAAAGTCTTTCAATCCGCCACCAACATATGTCCATAAAGGCTGATACTAGATTGTAACCTGTATTAGTGTGTGACCAAGTTTTCATGCAAAAAAAAAAGGGGGGGATGTTTACGTAGTGCTTGTTTGAGGGTTCAATGACAGCCACTTGGTTCTTCCCTAAAAGCTGAGAAATAGTAGAAGAGACTTTGATAAAAAAAAAAAAAAAAAAAAGAAAAAAGGCAGTGGTGAGCGTTATTTGTGTTTTTCTGTTTTGTTTTGTTTTTTTTTTTTTGGTAAATGGTTATATACCGGAGAGACCGCCAGGGCCGCCACCTACTACAACTACTCTGAATTTCTGGTCTACCTTAGGCGATTCTTTTGTTACAGTGGCGAATGTGCGTTTTGACAAGGACAAGAATTGTTTACGAGCAGTAAGCATACTGTTTGTTATTATTTTGTTAGGAGAAAAGAAAAAGAAAAAACAAAAAAAAAAGATGAAAAGAGAGAGAGAGAGAGAGAGAGAGAGAGAGAGAGAGAAATTAAAATAGGGAAAGATTTCAGATTCTGTCAGAGACAATAGATCAATCACTTTTTTTATTCCGACATTACGCCATTTAATTTCAAAATCATTCGTTTTTTTTTATTAGAACAAGATGTAGCTTATACTTCTTTTGCAACAGACCTCTTTGCTCTTCGTTCTGAATTGAAGCCTTCGCGAAGGAGGTCTACCTTGTTTTTCATTTTATCTATGCCCCAAGTGAGCTTGCGAACTACTCGGTGCTTATTGATCTTGTTTTTCTTGCGCTGATTAATCATATCTGCTCGTACGTTATCATCGTCCAGGCCAGCCTCCTCTTCACTGCTGTCTTGGTCGCCATTTTCCCCATACTCTGAAGACAGCGTGCTTGTGTCACTATCTGTCGTGCTTTGCAATTCTTCTCCGATTGCTTTCTGTAAATCGGGATTTGTAGGCTCGTTGTCACTGTCATCGCCTTTTTCCTTTACCCATTGCTGTGCTTGATACTTTAGAGTATCGGCATAAAACGGGTCAGCGCCAACCATGTCTTTTCGGTAGGACCTTAGATTTGTATGGACTGGGGAGAATCCGGGTATGATTTTCAGGCGCAGGGATACCTGTCCAAGTTCACCTTGCTCTGGCCATGGGTCTTCGTTCTTGTTTGCCTCTTTGCTTTTCTCCCCGATAGGTGAACGTAAGCCGACAGTGACCTCTTGCCATTCATTGTCAATTAGGTCCTTGAGCCACAATCTTCCTGTAGCCTTGGTATCTATTAACGCTCCTTGCGAGATGTGAACGTAAACCGCAGTTCGATACCGCATAATCAGAGGGAAGTAGAGATGTTGATCATACCATCCGTTGACATTGTTTTCGTTGCTCAAGTTACGCGACTTGAGTCTCTTCAGTATACGGGGCTCAACATTGAGAGCCAGGGTAGCCTTGGTTGAACTAGAGTTAGCAGAGTTAAAGGGATCCTTCAGGTCATTAAGAACCAGTCGCTCAACAACAAGCGTTCCGACATCTAACATATGTCAACAGGGCCGAATAAAGAAAAACTATATATATATATATATATATATATCTATATTTACCCGATCCCTGTAAAGAGTGTGGTATAGTCATCTTAACCGGTTTATATTTGATGTTGAGTAAGATTTTACCAAAACCTATTCCGTCAGATAATGGTACCCATTTTTGGAACTCCCGGAACTGCCAAAAGAAAGTTAGGTTTCAGCTGTGAAGATTGTATCTGCCTTACCTTGCCATCTTGGCCATTAAAGAGGTCTTTGAGCGTGATGACCTTTGTTCCCAACACTGGATCCCGTTCCAATTCAAGCGAGGTTTTAACAGAAATACGAATAGAGCAATTGTCCGCGTCTCGGATGAAATGTTCGTTAATGGCATTCCAATGCTATTAGAAGAGTAAGAAAGAGAGTACGTGCCTTTGTCTCCAGGGACTTACAGGATTGGGATTTCTCAATTTAGTACGTGTACGATAAATCTTGTTGTCGTTAATGTACAAGACAGCATAAGGATTCACTATACTGTGTGGGTTGTAAGGGTGTTTGAATCGATCGTCAGGAGGGAGAATGGATGGATCACCGATTTCAAGATCAGCTGCTTGATCAATGGTCACTGACAAAATACCATTCGTATGGTCTGGGTCAAGCGGTTCCTCGTGTTTCTCTTTCTGGCTGTTATTGTCCTGAGGCTTCATACAAGACAAAAAGTCTGCACTGGGAGTAGCGTATTTGGGATGGAAGCTCATCTTCATATTGAGACGGATCTTTGAATTCTCTAACGACTTGCCGTCAATCGACGTCCAACTAAAATAGGTCATTATAACAGCCTAGTCTCGAAATCTCTTCTTACCCTTCATGAACCACACATTCCTCTTGGCTCCATTTGGAAACGTTGCCCAACTCATCTATTTCTCCTCTTACAGCATCCTTGACTGTCATTGAGACCGATCCCCACATATCGTCAAACTTGATCTTATCGGCATCCCATACTTTAACATCGACAGTAGCCTCAGAGACAATATCATCTAGCAAAATTAGTACAAGTGAATTCATTTGGTTTAGTTTACCTGCATAGACCAATACATAAAGGTTCTCATTCCACCTTGGATCTTTATCGTTGGTAAGAATACGTGTGCTAGAGAGTGTATTCTTGGGCTGAGTACTCAATGACAATGTTGCATAGGAATCTTCCATATCTAAATCAAAGCTTTCAGTAAACTCCTTCCCCTTTATAAAGTGGACTTTTTTTTTTTCTTTTGGCTACCTTGGAGCTGAATGGAAGAATCTCTCAATGCTTCATACACCTCTACTTTGATCACCCCTATAGCATTGGTATCTTGAGCAAAAGCACCCATCAGGGCTCTTACATCCACAGTCAGACTTTTGGGATCAACAAAGTCTGCAAAACCAAGTTTTACGCCTTCATTTACAAGTGTTTTGATAGTTGGAAGCTAAGGTAAAAACTGAGTACAACTTTTTTTTTTTTTTTTTTTTTTGCGTATATTCTTACATTCATGATATTCAAGTGTTTTGACAGTGGCATTACTCCTGTTTCGATCTTGGGAACGCTGGTAAAAGCAATTGTAGCTTTTGATATAAATGGAATTTCTTGGGCTGTCAAGAGCTTGAATCGAATTTTTCCAGATAGTGCTGTTAATTCTGCTTTAACATCCAATGGCGCGTGAAGTGCAGTTTGAAATCGAATGGATAAACCAGGTGGTGCAGATTTTGGGCTTTGATTATTAACAACTGAAGCAACAGGGTTTGCATGGAAGCTGAAAGAAGCCTCTCCAAACTAGATACCTTTTTAGTTTTTTTTTCTTAAAAAAGTGAAAAATACACAAACAACTTACAATACTTTCGTCAGAGTGTCCATGTACAGGCGGAAACACTCGAATCCTAAAAAAAAAAAAATTAAAACTGTATTTTTTTTGGTTTTTTTTACATTTGAATACGAGGAGCTTGTGAGCCAATGTCAAAATCAGACACTTTTACAGCTTTCTATTGCAAGTCTCTCTTTAGTTTTTTAATTACATCTACTTTCTTTCTCTTACAATAACACCTGGGGCAACGCTTTCTATGGTATCTTCCAAAAGATCCTCTATAACAATAAACAACTCAGGATCTATACTACGCCAAATTTTTTCTAGCATCAGGTTAAGCCATTCCACAGACTCCCCTTCTGTAGTGTAAAGCTATAAAATTGGATATAAAAACACCTGTATTTAAAGTAAGACGCCTACTTTA
The DNA here is from genome assembly GCA_025677835.1 of Sporodiniella umbellata. Lineage (NCBI taxonomy): Eukaryota > Fungi > Mucoromycota > Mucoromycetes > Mucorales > Rhizopodaceae > Sporodiniella > Sporodiniella umbellata. Next base: position 1,433 of record JAIXMR010000093.1, on the reverse strand, counting down.
CCGTTTTCACGCTTTCTTGTTTCTCCAGTTGCCATTCCAATCCATTGGAGCTGGTTTGTCCAAGATTCCAATAAGTCCAAGCAGAGAATCCAATCACCATCAAAATCAAAATGATCCCAAAGTTAAGTCGCCCAATAATATAGCATAGAGAGCAAGTCACTATCACATATTTCATTGTCTTTATTTGAATCTGTTCGACAAGAACGTCGGGTTGAGTAGGATGCAATGGGGTCGAGTGTCTTAGTTTTCTTCTAGGAGATATGGGCTGAGGGCCACTTGTGTTTTTGACGCTAAATACACTTTTAACGTCAGAGAAAGTAGAGCCAGCAAACGAAGGTATCCTAGATAACTGATGGCGTCGATCAGACTGTTCGGGCGAAGTGTCAAACGGGCCTTTTCCTTCACTGCCAGCCCAAAACTTTGCATTGGGTTCGCCTCTTTCCGGAAGTATTTGTTTCTCGTCCTTATATACTTGATCTTCGGGATTCTTCAAGTGGGCTCTCCCAGAGGCATCAAGTAGCGTGCCAGGTTTGTTTTCTGCCTTCCTTTTGCGCTCGTTTTCTTTTCGTTTTTCTTCATCCTGACTAGCTCTTTCTTGGATCAAATCGATCTCCTCTTTGTTTTTCTCCTGTCTTATTCTCTCTTCCTCGTTTGTCTCTTCCATCTCTAGGCTCGAACTGTTTCTCGACTTTGTGCTGTGGCTAGATTTTTTGCCCAATCCTTCAAACCCACTCATTTTATCTTTTCTTTTCTGTGGGGAACAACTGTATTCACAAAAGAAAAAGAAAAAAATTTGTATAAAAAAAATAATTAAGATAGTTCGAAGAAATGACGTTACGTGATGGCAGAACCTCAGAAAAAAAAAGCTTTGGGCTTTTAATTTACTTGATCGTTTATTTGCTGAGAGTACGAAGCTGCAATGATATAACGACATATTTACGTATATACATATGTACATGTATTTATTAAGAGTAGAGTTCGTGTTTATAATACCATTAAAAACGAATTCCTCTGTATTATCTCTGCTATTTTTGCTAGATAAGGGTAATTGGAAAAGTAAAATCAATATGCGCGAAAAACCTTTTGTCTAATTACCTGTATCTTGGATCATAATGACTTCAGCTCTATCATCTGAAATTTAATTTCAAAAGTTCCGGTCCGGACACTCTAAAGCTTGTCATCATCAGGGGCTATCCAAAAAAAAAAACTTGGTACATTCAAAAGTTATTTTGGAAGACAGCTCAAAATCCGTTAAGTGTATTGGCTTAATAAAATTGGCTCAAAAATAGACAAATTTGACACACTTTTACTCTTTTATTTCATTTTATTTAATGGACCAAGTTCAATATCCTTTGAGCAACGCCACCAATCTTGGTGTACGTAATAGCCTGAATCCTTTGGAAGAATCTTTAGGAAATAAAGTAGCAAAAAAA
>JAIXMR010000092.1:0-112354 GCA_025677835.1 Sporodiniella umbellata | reverse complement strand
AAAATATTTCAACTTCACAATAAATCCTTGAGAAATATTTATAATTACGAGCAATTAAAGCTTAGCTATAGGGTACCATAATTCAAAGAGAATAAGAAGATTAAAGCATAGAAGAAATTCAAAGTGCATCTAAGATTGGGTTTTGATTTGATTAAACATTCTTTTACTTCAACAAAGAGTATTTATATTCTCTGTTAATAAACAGCAAAAAATCATTACATGTTCCTTTTGCTATTCAAGTATTCCTTTTAGACTGCTCGTCTATTCTGTTTCTTTTATTTAATCTTTTGTCTCGCTCTTACAGATCCACTTCGTCTGTAAACTCTATTGTCCTAAAGTTCTACTAGAGGTCCTTGCCGCCACACTTCTCCCTTCCGAAGTTGTGTTGATCCAAACCTGAACCTTTCCGGCTCTTCTCTTTCCCTGTTTGAAGACACAACTCTTACAAAAATATTATTAGCTATTGCAAATAAGTTCCTTTAATACAAACAAATCTAACATTTCTTAAGTATGCTCGAATTGTTTCGAAACCTCTCATATCGCATTACTTTTAGGTGCGAAGGTGGATTCCGCTAATATTTTTTTCTTCTAAAACATTGATAAAAAAAAACACATTGTAAGTTCTGATACCTCACACCTTTTTTTTTAACAGCTTTGTTTAGTTTATAATAAAAATTTAAAAAAATAAATATAGATCTTTCTACTTGCATCGCTTCTCTTTACATAGACTTTGAAGTTCTTCTGTCTTTTAATTTTTGTGTTCTCTTTAAATTATGGTGTCCTATATCCAAGTTTTAGTTGCTTGTAGTTAGAAATACTTCTCTATATTAGATATTGACTTTGATTTCAGTAGTATGAGTACCTCATCCTTTTTTTATTAATAAACATTATCAACCAAGTATACTCCTTTTAGACTGTCTGTCTATTCTTACCTTTTCCTTTATACTGATAATCCGTCTCATTCTTGCTTACCGCTTCGTTTGTAAGTCCTGGTGTCCTGAAGTAAAAGAACAAGTCTTTAATGCCAAACCTCTCTTTTCAGTCGTGTTTATCCAAGCTTCTATTCCTTTTCAGTTCCTTCTCTTCCTGTCTGCTTGAACAATCGACTATTAACATAAACATTGCTTGAATAATAATTTATACGTTCCTCGTATAAAACAGTGTTATACTGATTTTTTTTAAAAAAGCACACCTATACTATGTGTTTTATTATCGGCACTCTGAGGATAGATCTCATCACTATTTTTACTGCACTGTCCTTCTTTTACTGTGTTTTTTATTCCCTGCCTGTATAAAGACTAAGACGCTCTATATCTATTTCAGTGAGTTACTACTTAAAGCGTTCCCTCTAAAAGTGGCCATCTATTCTCAATTCTTACTCTTTATAGAAAGGAACGATGCAAAAATAACTACTGTTTCTTTCTATAAAGCCAATTGCGAATATATTCTTATCACTTTTTATTTTAAAATTCAAACGTTAGGTTGCTAAAAAAAACTTACTGCGTGCTTTTTTTATTACTTTTTTTTTAGAAAAAAAACATTATCGGAATACACGTCCACTTTTGAATGAAATATTTCGAAAAAAAAAAAAAAAAACCAAGTCAATATAAAATGTTAAGAAAAGATAGACATCTAAGAAGAAGCTCTTAAAATTTATGTAAACAGTAATATAAAATAAAAATACGATTTGGTATAACGTTGCTCAGAAGATATGTTAGATCTTTGTGAATGTGCAATCTCGAGATCTGCCCCTTCTTTACTAATGCATATATAGTTATAGTTCTTTTGAACATTTATTTCTGTTTAAATAGATCCCGATTTCTATGTTATGAACAGCGAGTATCATAAAAACCACATTGTAAGGTTTTTAGCAGCTCATATGTCACTTGTTTTACGAATTGTAAATGAAATCAAACAACCCTTTTGTATTAAATGATGCTTTATAACTACTGTATTTGGCTGGGAGTGTAGAGAAGAACTTTAGATACAGCTTCATTATTCAATTTAAGGGATATTTCGAATTTGCATAAGGCTATGTATCCATTGTTTTTTTTTTTTCTCATCGCCATATCTATATCCAATTATGGTAATACCTCTGGATGTTTTGCTTTGTTTTGAAAACAGCTATACAGTTTATTTATACCACCTTCTTTGTCGAATTTCTAAAGCCCTTAAAACTTTCAAAACTTTCTGAAGTACATTTTACTACTCATTCTGTGTAATCTTGAACGTCTGTCAAAAGAGAAAAAGCATCTACTGCCAAATTTTTATCCCAACTATATCAAATTCGTTTTACCGCACTGAAAAATGGATACAAATTTCGTATGTCTATTTAGGTGTGTGCTATTCTTTCTTACAGGCCACTGTACAGATATAGTCCAATAATAAACCTGTCATTCGAAGTATATCTTTAGATATGTACTGTACAACTTTGGGCCTAGTAAGAGCACTATAGAATATATGTGGTTACATACTGATGAATTTTGATGTTATAAAACTGTCAATTTCCGATAAAAGTAGACAGGCCTCTTTATTGCTCGCGGCTACTTTTATCTTAAATACCTAGTTACTAGCGTGAGCTCCTAAATTATTTATTTATTTTGCGGATTGCACTTTCCGTCGATGTTCGTACACTAGTTTTGAGTATATAGCCTAATTGGTATGTCATTAAGATAATAAACATGCAACGTTTTTATTACTCATTAGTTCTTCTATTGAAATAAGTGTCTGCACAATCTGAAATAAAGTATACCCAATAACTTCAAAATAATATGCAAGTTTAAAAAAACCATGTTTTTTTTCAAATGGGACTAGTAGTAGGACTTTTTATACATGTTTTCATGAAATACCAAAAAGTCAGTTTGAACTTTCCTGAAAGCCATTGTTCAAAAGTGATGAAAATTAGACACAAAAGTATAACATGAAAACATATGGTATATTGACTCCTAAAAGCTCAATTTTTTTTTAGTAATAAGAAGAATATCTGTAACCCATGACTTTTTTTATAGAGTGAGTAGTTTGCATAGTTATTAAAGTAGTGTAAATCTCAGTGTTTGAGAGCTAAACATACTCTTTAGGGATTTTAATTCATGCGTTATTTTAGTATTCCGTGCAAATCTTATTATAAACGTTGTAGACTAGAAACCCCTAAGTTTTCTGTACGATACTTCAGACACAAAGTTTTCTTTTAAATTAGCTGCAAATTCATACTGTCGTATAAGAGAGCTATACTAAGTTATAGATTATGTATATATTTATGTGTAGATAAGCGTGCTTTGTATTGTACCTTACAATTTGTTTCTTGACCTTGCTTTATTGCCGATATCTCCTGTCAAATAGCTAAAGACTTGCAAAGGAAAGCGTTTTTTCAGGGTCTTTTTTTTTTCGTGTGTATGTTTTATTATCAGGGTCACATTACAAGTGTTTTTAGTACTCGCTTTTCTAAATAGAAATTGGCGATACTATCAATAAATTAACGGGCTATTTATCAACATGACTTCTTATCAGTACATTATCGTGTGATCGCGACTATCGATGATGAGTTTTTGTGAAAGGCGCTTCTAAAGAGCGACGTCAGCTCAGCTGTCAGTCAAAGCTCCTAAAAAAACGCTGAAATGGAAAAAAAAAAGAAAAAAGAGAAAAGAAAAAGAAAAAAAACTATGCTACATACGCACACAAGCAACTACTTTTAAAAGTGAGGGTGGGTGTTAAACCTACGCTCTGCGCATTTACAGAGCTGATTACTGACTGAATTTGTTTATTGGACGGAAGTTATTCTGTTGGGGGAGTTTCTTTCCTATGTTCAAATAAACAACACACAAATATGTGGCAACACTAGTAAAGAATCTTTTTGTTAGCTGTTATGAAATATCTTACGTTAGTAGCCTAAGTCTCAAAAAGTAAGAAACAAAGGTGAAACAACATTTGTCGCTACTATAAGTTTTGATGATCTGATTAGTTTTTAATTTAATCGAAGCAAAAGTATATGTTCTTTGTTCAGCAAATAAACGGTTCATGTTCTTTCTTTAAAAAAAGCTATCTATAAACCGAGGTTATGAACATTTGGATGTTACTCTCAAAAAATTTGAAAGTCAAAGATTCCCACGTTGTTTTTCTAGAGACGTATATCAGAATAAAAGTTCCAAGCCATACTGCGAACTTTTTGAGATGAGCACATCCAAATACTATATTTTTCGAATATATATATATATATATATACGTAGATGTACGTAAGCATATCGCAGATAGATCCAACCAATTAAAGCGACCCTAGTACTGCCGCTTTTACACAGGATTACTGTCAATTGGTGCAAAAAGCAGCGATGATTGCCTTTTAGATTTTTTTTTTCACCCGGTGGAAGATAAGTCACAAAAGTCTACAAGGCCTCAGTTATTTTCAAATTTCTCTTCTTTTTGTTTTCTTTTGCATTTGTCTACTCAAAGTCATGTCGCTCTTAAAAACATTTACAGCATCGAGCTCACAGCACTTATTCAAAAGAACACTCATCTCCTCTGTAAGCTTACAAAGTTTTTGTTTATTTGTTTTCGATATGTGCCTAACTGATTGTTTAAAAATGCAGCAGCGTGCACAGAGTACTGTGAGTGACCCAAAAAAATTATCTAGGCTTCAAGAGCTCCGCAACAAACTTAGAAGCGAAGAAAACTCCCTAGATGAATTTGTCAATACAGGGGAATCGGGAAAAATGACTCACATTGAAGCTTTAGAACTGAGAGAAACAGTTATTCCCGGGAAACAAATCAAGACTACAAAACTGTAAAGTTGCAGAAAAAAAAAACGACTATAGCCCTAACTTTGTTTAACAGAAAGCAGCCTCGTTTGCCGGATTGGTTGAAAACTGATATTCCTGTTGGAAAAAATTTTGGGAAGATCAAAAAGGACTTGCGTGGTCTGAAGCTCCATACTGTTTGTGAAGAGGCGCGTTGTCCGAACATTGGGGATTGTTGGGGAGGCGGGGAGCATCAAACAGCAACAGCAACAATCATGTTGATGGGTGATGAATGTACAAGAGGTTGTCGTTTCTGCTCTGTGAAAACGAATAGAACACCTAAACCTTTGGACCCACACGAACCAGAACACACATCGGAGGCTATCAGTCGATGGGGATTGGATTACGTCGTCTTGACAAGTGTAGATCGTGATGATTTAACTGACGGAGGTTCTCGTCATTTTGCAGAAACCATCAGTAAAATCAAACAAAAGTACGATTGCAAACATATTTTTCTAGGCCACAAAAAAAATAAAAAAACTGACTCCTTTCTTAGGGCGCCTCACATTTTGGTAGAGTGTCTGACTGGCGACTTTGGTGGTTCTCTTGAAGGCGTTGAAATAGTGGCTAAATCTGGGTTAGATGTGTATGCTCATAATATTGAAACTGTAGAGGCATTGACACCCTACGTACGAGATCGCAGAGCTGGTTTCCGTCAATCTCTTCGGGTGCTTGAGCATGCAAAGAAAACAAAACCTGATTTAATAACAAAAACATCTATTATGCTTGGTTGCGGTGAGACAGACGATGAAGTTCTTGAGGCGCTTCGAGAGCTCCGAAAAATCGATGTGGATTGTGTTACTCTTGGACAATATATGAGACCTACTAAACGACACATGAAAGTACACGAATACGTAACCCCAGAAAAATTCAAGCACTGGGAAACAAAGGGTATGGAAATGGGATTCAAGTATGTTGCTAGTGGACCATTGGTTAGATCAAGTTACAAGGCTGGTGAGTTCTTCATCGGAAATATATTGAAGGGCCGTCGTGGACTGCCGCTGACGCCAAGTCAGGAAGAGTTCAAAACTGAGGTGAAGAGCATATAAATAAACCAAGCTGTGGCGTAGTCGATTTGATTACCTAGCCTTTAATAATGAGTTGGACAGTGGAAATCGTAGTATACAAAAGCCATAATTTAGAGTGTGTTTGTTTTCTTCTATGAGTTTTAAGCTAATACGCACATACATCTTTCTAAGTGGCCAAGTATCTGGTACCAAGGCGTACTTGGAGCTACAAGCTTGTACTCTTGATTGAGTATTTAAATTAAGATGATATTTGCAGGTTTATCTCGTCAAGACAACTTAGTAGCTGAATTGGCTAAATATCAATCCCAAAAATAAAAGTGTAAATACCACCAGATAGGTAATGTGCCAACAAAATTTAGCGGTGTGTATGAAAAAAAAATATTTGGGCTTTTGAAAAGTGAAGGGCAAGATAAAATACCTCATATAATCAAGCTAAACTACTGTTATTCTTATTGTTTTACTTTTTCAAAGCCAAAGAACGTATACGATATGTGTGTACTTTAACATCTATATTTTTTTCAACGAATAAAGTTTAAGTGCACAGATATATAAAAATAAGTAGTTTTGGCATTTGATGTAATTTGAAGCTCTTCCTAGCTTTTTTTAGTCAAGTTCGTTAATGCGCTCATAAATAGGTCTCTGCAACCAGATCTAGTATGTAAGCTCTGTTTGATTTGTAAAAGTCTAGAAGTGATGTCAAGCAACGACTGTAATATAAAATTGAGAGGTAACGCAGTCTATGGGTACAGTTGTATACAGGTACTGCTTTTAAAAAACTCGAGGGTTGAATACATCGACCGAATATCTTGTTTGTTTAAGGTAAGTGTAATCCTTGAATTGTACATACAATCAAACGTAAATATAGTGCAAAAGTATACTATACTAACAGACTCTGCAGTTTATAGGCAATAAACATGAATGAAACTGGTGTGACCAATTCATCCATAGACAGTTGGGTTGACCTAGTTGCAACAGTACACAGTATCTGTACGAAGCCTTCTGACTTTGTTGAGTGTGGGATACTTGCTTTCAATTTGAAGTGAGTTTAAAGGTTGCTAGATTGCTCATGAGATAGTTCTAGTGAGTTTATAATATCATCTGATTCTATGTTTTGGTAGCTCTAGACCATAAAATGTTATAAGGCTATCAAAGACGCATATATGATTACTTAAAAAAGCAATATATTTCAAGAAACCTACTTATTGCTACTACTGTATATACAGAGAAAGAGGTGTAGACTGAAAGCTATCTACAAGTACCAGCGTTTGTTTCGTTCTCAAACAAAAAACGCTGCCGTTTAAAAATGCAATCATTGCGTGTCATTTATATAGTAGATATAAACACTTTTGCGATACTTCCAATAGTAAAATTCAGTACTGCAAATTATTTTTTTGATAGAGTTAATATTATAGTTTACAGGTTGAAGAAGTGTTGGAGACAATTAGTATTTTCTCTCAGTTCTGATGAGGTAAGCATACGCTCGATAGTAAAAGCAAAGTCTGAGTGCATATTTGACTCCGATTTGTGTTTTATTATCCGTAACACTATATAAATGCGCTACTAGTTTGGTGCTGTATTCTCTAACTTTTCGATTTTATGTCGGTTGTTTCCCAAAAGACTGAGAAAAGCAAACTTGAGAGTTTACCAGAGTTTTGTAAAATATCTGAAAGGGTATGGCGCGTAATGGGCCTGAATCCGGGACCGTTCACCTTGCAAGGTTTTACAAACGAGAAACAGTAATAAAACACTAACTCCTTCAAAGGAACAAACACATACCTTGTAGGAGCAGGACCTGCAAAAATTTTGATCGACTGTAATGATGGGAAGCCTGGATATGTTGAGCTTCTGACGAGTTCTCTAAATAGTATAGGTGCTTATATAACCGATATATATATTAGCCATTGTCACTCGGATCATACTGGTGGTGTAAAGAACGTGATGAGTTCGTCGCTTTCAAAGAGTAGAAATATCAGAGTGCACAAGTTTGCCAATCCGTCTGAAACGTCTTCGCCAGAATATATTGGAGGACTTCCAGAAGAGCTTTGTGTGATAGAAATGAAGGATAATCAGTTAATAGAGGTTGATCCATCCACACATCTCCGTGTTATTCATACCCCTGGTCATCTTAAAGATCATTGTTCATTTTACCTTGAAGAAGAAAACCATGTATTTACTGGGGACTGTGTGTTAGGACATGGCGCTGTAGCATTTGAAGATCTCCAGGAGTATTTAGCGAGCCTAAAAAAGATACTCAAACTAAGACCGAATTGGCTTTTCCCTGGACATGGTGGTGTCATCAAATATGGAGTACAAACGCTAGAAAAGTACTTAGAAGTACGACAGAAAAAAGACAAACAGATACTCAAAACAATGGAAACAAAGAAAATTTGGACAGCAAGATTACTGTCAGCCTCAATGAATCCCGAAACTTTGAAATACTCATCCGACTTTAGAAATTTTTCAATACGTATAGTAGGCTTGCATCTAATCAAATTACATAACGAAGGCAAAACATATATGCTAAGTAAAAAGAGTTATGAGGCAAAAACAGGGCTAAAGGCATACAACCCTTTGACTGTTCTTTCAGCTTTTGATGAGGAGTGGGCACTGTACGGTAGTAGTCGACTTTAGGTTCTTTGAAATGGCGGTTTATGTTTTATTGTTTAATCAAAAAGAAACAACAATAATAATAAAACCAAACCAGCAAGACTGTGTACAAAGTCTAGCAGCCAGTGTAACGTATATTTTTTTAAAAAAAAAGATAAGGTTGAGAACTTCTTTTTCAACTTGCCGTTCTATTAAAATTCTTTGTCTGGCCCTGTTCCTCAAAAAATAAAATAAAGCAGATACCATTTTCTTTCATTGTATATATAACATTTCGTTTTACTATGGAAAAGGACGAAAACAACTACAACACATTAGCTAAACGCTTCCTTAATACACAACACATCTTGTCATCAAAGTCCACAACGTCCTTGCCTGATTTAGTTCGCCCTACTAAAAAGCAACAGGTAGAGGATTTGTCAATGCGCAGAGGATGCAGCCAATCGCCTGCTTTAACTAGAGCGGTCAAGGAGCAAATACAGAAATCTAGGTTTTTTTTTTTAAAAAGATTTGAAAGAGACGAGCGAAATAATCTCATTTATACATTTAGTACTAAAAAACGACGGCATTCCTTCAGTAGTTTTCTAAATGTAAAATTTGGCAAACTGGCAGCGGCAGACAAGACGCGAAACATAAAACGGCTTGCGGCATTGTCTTTGACCACCGATACAGTGCCTATGATAGTGGAAAGGGGGAATAAAAAGAGCAACCAAGGACATCGACCGAGATCTTATTCAGAGTAGCAGAGAGAAAAAAAAAAAAGAAAAAGGCATGATGCTAACATTATTATAGAGTTCCATACAATATACCCCATGTAGAGAGGGCGCCGCCGGTAGCCATTACCAACAAGACGCCTGCGTATGAATACTATGGCTTTGTGATGTACCTAGCCTCCTTTGTAGCATTTGGTATCTATCTTATATGGGCTTTTGTTCCTGATTCGATACTGCGTAGTTTAGGTATCACTTACTATCCTCATAGGTAGACAGGAAAAGAATGAGTTTGCTTCCAATAAAAACTAAGTTTTGAAACAGATATTGGGCTTTGGCTGTCCCTGTATGGCTTATGACGATTGTATGGTTCGTGTTTATATCCAATATGACTATCAACTTGATGAATACTACACCTTTCGACTCGCATTACTGTGTCACAGGTACGTCAAAAGCATACAATTACTGCTTTGTGCTGAGTGATTTTGCTAGATGAACATGCAAACGTGATGCGTATAGAAAATCAGAGATCGCTGAACCAACCTTCTGACTGGATACCCGAATTACACGATATTCCTATAGGTTTAGTGAATCATTTTCTATACCAAAACGAGACTGTACGTACCACAAAGGACTAAAAACCAATAGTCTGGAGCTACTCCTTTTTTTTTTTCTTTTTTGGCTATCGTAAACTCTTTTTTTCGCGGTTGTTCATTCAACTCATACATATGTGCACCCAAATCTATATTTCAATTGTTTTACGCTGGTAGCTTGAAATAATTTTAAGATGTTTTTATTGAAAGCAAGACCCGGTTTAGTAAAAGTCAATCTGGTTATCATGTTAAATAAGTCTATGCAAATCGACGATGCAAGCCTGTCTAAAGGGCTCGATCAAATATACGGTCACAGACCAAGTGTTTGTTGCCGACTTCAGACTGAGGCCCAGCCAATGCAACATCCATTGGGGTTGCGGATAATCTACCTATCTATTTTAGGCCATTTGTACGTGCACTTTTGTCTAGGCAAAGAGCGGTCACACAAGCAAGAGGCTTCATCGGGCTCCAATCAAAGTAAATTCTTGATGGTGGCAGAAAGAAACGATAGGCAGATTTCTCAATTCACGTGCGTATGATGTTATATCAAAGTACCTATTCTCTGAAAGAAAAATTCCAAGAACGACTCTTTTTAACACCTTGATTGGAGTCCAAAATAGAGTAATGCAATCATGACATATTATTGAATCACCGAAGAAAATCAACATAGAGGACCTTCATGATGTAATCATTAAATCAACTTTGGCTAGTATAAAGACAAAACGCGTTTGGATTTCTTTTTCTTTTCCACTTTAGAACTTATAATATGTATTCGCGCATCACCAAAAATATCAAAATCCAAAGACAAAGTCTCCCAAAGAGACAATATACCACAGAAACTCCAAGCAGTGGAAGTAACGGTCCCCTTATCGGCGGTCTTTTGCTTGCTGCAGGTGCTGGCGGCTACATGTATACCAAGCAATCAAATCATGCCACTGGTAAGTAAACGCTTGCAATGTAACTCTATAGAGATCCTCATTTGTTAGCAGTGACTCCTCACGATACTGAAAGAAACCCGATGGTCAAGGAAAAGGTCTCCGCAGACTCCAAGAAATCTTCTCAAGAAGCTCAGTTTGAACAGGGCACAAATAGCAACAACAAAGATACCAGCCGTTTGGTTGAAAAAGACACTGATAAGGTCAAGGGCGTTTGGGAAGACAAAAAAAAGGATGAGACTAAAAAAGCTGTTGTCTCCTCAGTAAGTGAAAACAACGAAGGCCAATCCACATGGAATAGCTGGTTTGGTAGCAAAGAAAAGGAGCATAATCCTATGGTACATGAGAAATTGACAGCCGAAAAAACCAAAACGGCAGCTGAAAACAAGTTGGAAGCCCATGCCCATGATGTCACTCATGACACAACCAACCTTGTTAAGAAGGATACAAAGAAAGTTGAAGAAGTCTGGAACTCTAACACTCCTAAGAAAGAAACCAAGTCATTCTGGTCAAGCCTCTTTGGCTCATCTCAAGACAGCGATGCTTCTTTAGATCAAGCTAAGGATAAGCTCAACTATGTCAAAGAGGATGTTGCAAACACTGCTCAAAGAGATGCTCGTCAGCTCTCAGGTGCTTGGGAACACACTAAAAACGCTGCTTCTGCTGAAGCCAACCAATTGAAAGATAATGCTTACTCTGTCAAAGACTCTGCTAAAGAAAAGGCTGGTGAAGCCAAAAAGCAAGCGGACTCTACTTTGAATAGCATTTATTCTCAAGCTGGCGATGCCTATAACACTGCTCAAAAGCAAACCAAGTCAGCAATAAACGATATATCTGAAAAGACCAGCGACGCTTATAATGCTACTCAAGAACAAGCTCAATCTACCTGGAACAACTTATCTTCTAAGGCTAACGGTGCCTATGAAACCGCTGAGAAGCAAGGCTCTAAAATGGCACGTAATGTCAGTGAGGAATACAAAGACAAGAAAGAAGACTTGAATCAATTACACCGAGAAGCATCTGACAACGCCTGTCAATGGAAGACCGAAACTGAAAACAAGGCCAAGAGTTGGTACGAAAAAGGTGTTGACCAAATCCGAGATGGAATTGACACCGCTAACCGTGAAGTCTTTGGCAATAAGAACAACTCTTCATTCAAAGACCATGTCCTTAGAGGCGAACGTTTTGCTGAAGTAGAAGAAGGACAGCTGAGACCTACACGCGATCAGTTGAAAAGTGTACCTGCTAGGGTTGTTGTTGAACATGCCCGTGGTACTGATATGTAAATAAATAATTTATTGTGAATAAAGTTTTTAAGTCTTTGAAAAAAAAAAAAAAAACTGCTTATTCTCGCATCATCTTTACTTCTCAGCTCAATACCCTCGGGGTTTTCTATTTCTTTTTCTTTTTTTTTTTTTTTTGTACATCATGGCCTCTCGTCTTGGTAGAGTTTTGCTTTTAAACAGCAGGCTATTTGCTAACAGACATGGCTACAAAATAAGGCCTTTGATCAAGTCATACAGCCGGGCGTTTACTTGCTCTACCATACAAAAAGAACAATATTTACAGGGCTATAAAGATGACGAACGCCACCACGGTAATCAGTGCCTTTTATTCAAAGAAACCTCGTTTTTAAATGTCTGTGTAAGGTCAATATCCTAGCCGAACCCATTACTGTGGAGACCTTCGCATTTCAAATGAAGGCGAAAAGGTCGTCTTGTGTGGTTGGGCACAGTCTTCTAGGTTACAATGCAACTCGGAATTTGTGAAACTCATCTAATGCGCCTTTTTAGATCGCTTTCTCAAGATCTGATCTTTGTCCCAATGCGAGATTATTCAGGAGTTACACAGCTTGTTTTTCGTGACAGTAACAACCCTGAACTCAAATTACAAGTTCAATCTCTTTCTACGGAAAATGTCATTTGTATTGAAGGAATTGTGAGAAAGCGGCCTGAAGGCATGTCCAATGAGAAGCAAGCAACAGGCGAGATTGAAGTAGAGATCCAAAAGCTCTATTGTTTGAATCCTGCTTCTGCTTCCTTACCGTTTTGGCCTAGCCAAAACCAGGTGGTAAGACTGACCCACGGGGGAGAACGTGACGTTTCATGAGTGCTAATAGAATCGAATAGTCTAATGAAGAAGTCAGACTTCGTTATCGTTATTTGGATCTTCGTAGAGACGAGCTTCAACATAATATTCGCTTACGATCCAAGACAGCCAACACGGTCCGAAACTATTTGACAGATAATGGATTTACAGAAATCGAAACACCTATTTTATTCAAATCAACCCCTGAAGGGGCACGCGAGTTTATTGTACCAACCAGAAAAAAAGGAAATTTTTATGCACTTCCTCAAAGCCCTCAGCAAGTAAAAGATTATCTTTTTTTTTTTTTTTTTGGCTCATCTTTTCCAATTTAGCACAAACAAATGTTAATGGCAGCTGGGTTTGACCGCTATTTCCAGATTGCTCGGTGCTTCCGAGATGAAGATTTAAGAGCTGATAGGCAGCCTGAATTTACACAGGTAGTCCATACACACGTTGAGTGCTGCTTTGTGTAACACTTGGTGCTAGATTGACCTAGAAATGTCCTTTGTAAAAGTGCAAGACATTCAAAACATTATTGAAGGCATGGTTACTGCTATTTGGGATAAGGCTTTAGGAAAAACTTTGACTAAGGCATCTTTCCCTCATATGAGCTATCATGAAGCTATGTCAAAAGTAAAAGAATATGGTATTGTTTTCCGTACTTACCATCAAACCATAGTATGGATCAGACAAACCCGATACTCGTTTTGAAATGCACATTAATGACATCAGCCCTTATCTGAAGGATGCGGTCGGAGACAGCTCAGTGGATTGTATGGTGATTAAGAAAGGATCATCGCTCACAGGAGGTGAATTGAAAATGATGCAGAAAGAGCTAGAGCTTACAGAGGACAAGGTACCATAGCGATCTATACAGTTATAAATCTCTTATTGATCTATAGAACTTTGCATTTGTTAAAATCAATCCCAACAACATTCGATCATGGCCTTCTAAATGCCCCCAACTTCGCCACTCACAACACGTCGGTTCGATCGAAGACGAGTTGAACGAAAAACACAATATAGAAGAAGGCGATTTGGTGGTAACCTATAAAAGACCCAACTACTTATACGTAAGTTTTCTCTTTTTTGTTTAGACTTTGTATATAATCATGGTAGCCGACTTGTCCTTATTTTTTTTTGTTGATTAGGGTGGAAACACAATCATGGGAAGAGTTCGACTTTACTTGTCAAATGTATTGCAAAACAAAGGTCTACTTGAGTTTTCTTCCAACCCATATCAATTTCTGTGGGTAGAGTCTTTCCCCCTGTTCACTCCTGATGAAGCCGGTCTTCGTACCTGGCAATCAACACATCACCCTTTTACAGCACCCTTTGACGAGGATATACCCTTATTAGGCACACAACCCGAGAAGGTACGTGGTCAGCACTATGATCTAGTCTTGAACGGTATGGAAATCGGTGGTGGCTCTATACGTATCCACTCCCCTGTGATGCAAACGTTTATTTTGGAAAAAGTACTGCAGCTCGAAAAACACGAATATCAACGGTTTGACCATTTGATTGATGCCCTTGGTGGAGGATGTCCGCCACATGGAGGAATAGCTCTAGGCTTTGATCGCCTCATGGCTATCTTGTGTCAGTCTTCATCGATTCGTGATGTGATTGCTTTCCCTAAAGCAGCCGGTGGTAAGGATTTCGTTGTAGATAGTCCTTCGGAAGTCACAGCAGCTCAATTAAACGAATACGGGCTCAGATTGGCAGACCAAACCTTTGAGAATAGAAACCAAAAATAAAGAACTAGTGATTATTACAATAAAAGATATATTTGCTTTTCGAAAAGAAAAAAAACAAAATTGATAGGAGGTTTTATTTTCAGTTATTTACACTCGGTTGTGTGCTTCTATATCGTCCATAGGTATCATATCGTACCTGTTGTTGTTACGGCTACTAGGGTTGTTCAACGAAAGCACCTTTTTGGCTTTACCTACTACGGATAGTAAAGAGCCTTTATCTTCTTGTTCGGGAGCCTCTTCTGTATGGGCGTCAGACACTTTCCTCTTTTTCTTGGTTGATAGGCCATCTATGTCTTCCTCTTCTGTTGGATTATTGCTGCTGCTACTACCGTTGTTGGTTGTCTCTGGTTTTCTGAGATTACTGTGAATCATAATAGGTTTCATTTCTCGATGCATACAGGCCCATTCACCTCCAAAGGTCATAACCAAAATATTGACCAACTGGAGCACCCACCAGCTAAGGCTCCAAGGAAACTGTTTATCGTTAATCCATACAAAAATCAAATGAAAAAAATGAAAGGTCAGCACAAAGTCGAGGATTTGTCTAGCTCGTTGAACAATCAACATAAGAAGGGGTATAGCGATTAGTGCGTTGACCATCCAGACTATAAGAATTGTCCAGCCAAATCCTGTATCTGCTCTAATCTCTGAAAACGAAAATATAAGGTCGAGTGAGTTTTCTGCTCCTGTCAAAGTGGTTCCAATACAAAATAAGATGCTTAGCGTGAGATACAGCACAGACTGTAATGCAGTCATCTTTTTGGTAAGTTAGCCTTAAAACATTCTTTTTACTTCCCCTCTTTTTTTTTTTTTTTTTTTTTTTTACCTGGGATATGATGAGTATAGGATCCCAGCGAGAGGATCTAAACGACGATGCCGCCATGAAGACACAATAGAATTCCAAATAAAACAAAAAAAGATAGAAAAAGGCATAAATCTGCTGGTTTTAATTTTTTTTTTTTTTTTTTTTTTTGAATGGGCAATTGATTTTCCCTTTTAGGCCAAATAGGTTTAGGATGCCATCTATTTGCTTTTGTTTGCTTTTGTTTGCTTGTAAATTGAGCTTTGATATGTTCAGAAGAAATCTTTGTAGCGCGTTATGGTTATCTCTGTGTGTTTTTTATTATGCTAAAAGACAAAAGAAAAGTTGTATAGAAGTCTTTAAAAAAAAAAAAAGATAATGCCGTAGTCTTTTCTCTCTCTCTCTCTCACTTTCTCTTTTTTTTTTTTTAAGGATTATGGAAAGAATAGAAACACGCGTTGAACACTCATTCAAAGCTCGTTCAGCCTGTGAACTGTTTGGTTGCTCAGTTCACAATTACACCTTTATTTTAGATCAACACGGAAAGCTACTGTCTCCTAATACCGAGGTAAACCTTTTTGAATGTGGAGCAGAAGCAGAAACAGTAATAAAAACTAAATCGCGATCAAGTATGAGGACTTTTTAAGCCTGCCTAAAGAGAGCATTCGTCGCATTCTCGTCACATGCCACGAGCTTTGCGAGATTTCTTTTTTAATGGCATCTGGAGAAGTGTATTCATGGACTTTAAGCAAAAAGTATTGTTTTTTTTTTTTTTTTTTTTGGTTCCCTTTTCTTGTTCTAAATAGAAAACAAAAAAAAAAAAAAAAACTTTTTATTTTACTGCTAGTCGATCAGAAAAGAGATTAAAAGTAGAAGAGTCGGAATTGAGTAGCAATCTAAAGCAGGTTTCTTGTCTTTTTCGCACAAATTTTTTTATTTTATACAAAGAAACTCATCTTGTGTTAGATAGGCGCTGGTATTCATTATATCGCAAAAGCTGCACATGATTCTATTTACTTGTTTTCAGAAAACGAATGCAAACAGTACAAGTACGGTTCTTCCCGTGTTGTGAATCTGGGAGGTTTGAATTCAAAGGTGACCTGTCACTGTTTCTATCAAGATTTGGATTCAAAGTTTGCTGACTTTTTTTCAATCAAGTAAAACTCACTCCCGTAATAGCCATAGAAAAGTATGGCTGCTTCTCTTGTTTACGTTTCTAACAACTGTCTATCTTTGAAAAGGGCAGAAGGTCTTATTTACGGTACTTCTCAAGGACAAATCCTTTATCGTGGGCCAAGCGATGAAGCGTATACAAAGGATGTAAGATTATTGGCTTTTGAGTCGCAAGAGGAAGAAGTAAAGTATATAGAGTTTGTGGAAAGAGACCAAACATGCTATTTTTTGGTTGCTGGATCTTTGGGAACGATACTGATGTACTACAAGCGTACAGAAGAGGAGGAGGTAGATTTTAAGCAGTTTAACATCACTCCATCTGTTGTGAGTATGGATAGAATACAGGCAAGTCATTTTTTTTTTTTTTTTTTTTCAAAAGTCAAGACCAAAAACTAAATGGGTGTAAATAGAATACAACGGACTATATAGTTTGCGATATATCAGGAAAAGTGCACTTGCTTCGATACGTAAATAATGAAAAGGAGATTGAACTAGAATGGATTCCTTTTGATGCTTTGCAACAAGTGTCAAAGCTAAGGATAATTGATTCATCCACGCTAGAAGTTTTGACCTGTTCGTCTGAATATCGAAAAGTGAAGTACGATACCCAATCTGTTCTGGTGGAAGATGATCCTGAAGCGATTCATGCGCTAATTAAAGAGGCTCTAGAAGAGCTGGCTCTTTCAGAGAGCAGTCTGGCAGAGACGGAAAGGGAGGAGCAGGTATTTTTAAACAGGCATATTCGTAGACTCTCTTTAACCCCAACCTATTCGTTTATTATAAAGAGTCTAACACAGAAACTTGGCTCTGTAAACCGAACTGTGTATGCCTTACAGAGTATTGACTCTCGGCGAAAAAAGAATGTATGCAACTCATTGGAGGAAACTGGGTTTGAATTTACGCTCTGTCCTGTGGTGAAAAAGTTGTCTGTGGCCAACAGTGGCTTGCATCCTGCTTGCTATTTCCGTGTGTGCATACGGACGCTGAAGTTTCTACAGCTAGAATCATGGGAGCTTGTTTTAGACCTATTTTCTGAGAGAGACCTAGCGGGGAAGACACTGAGGATACCAATTATAGGGTTTGAGTCTCATTACGAACAAGGTATTGAGCGATACTCACTTTGGGACCGTGAGATTCCGATGGATGCTGTTGAATTGCCGCTGAAGGTAACCTGTAGTCTAGAAATGGTTTCCGAAGTCTCCCTAAGGTTCCCTATAGGTGAGATGAGAGTGGACGATGTTCACTTTGCTGTGCCTTGCAGCGACAACCTAATCCAAGCTATTCAGAGAAGAGGGTTAGAAGATGTTTCAAACGAGCTCATTGGGTCATATCGTCTTCAAATGTTATTGGACAAAACAGGAAAATACCCATTTGCTAGGTTTCTCAGAAAGCAGGACTCTCAGCAGGTGAAAAAAAAAAAAAAAAAAAAAAAAAAAAAAAAAAAACTTGTACACACACGACGGCTTATTATACCTTAGATTCCAAGAAGGATTGACTATAATAAAACAATTCATATTCGGTGTACTGTGAGCTCGCTTACCAATGAGCAATACTGTTCCGTTTTACCCAAATTGCTCCAAGAGGGTCGTTCAGAGTAAGCTTATACAAAAAAAAAAAAAAAAAAAAGGTTGCATCCAGACTCTAAAATCAGAATTGTGAACCATTGCAGTGACGAAACCAGACAGATAATACCTCATGCGGAAATTGCTTATTTTACTCTAGTTTCATTCCCAGCCAGCCCAATTATTTTAAAGTTATCAAAAAGTAAGAATCAAAAGCTTAAAAGGCCCCTAACATTTACAAAAACAGTATCCGAGGGCGAAATCAATCTTACTTTGCAGTGCACGCATCCTCCAGCATTGTTTAAAGCAGAGCATGCCATCTTGACACGATTGTCTCATTATCATATCAAAGAGGAAGGCCCGAGTAAGAAACAGATAGGCTTTTCGATCTATCTTGGGGCTAAAATACATCTCCTTTTTTTTTGTTTTTATCTAGGCCCTTTCCTTAAAGAGAAGCTGCAGTCTCTTGAAAACTCTATTATCGACCTACACGAAGCCTATCAAAACGATGGCGAAGGCACGGCTCAAGATGATGAACGGGCTTGGTCAGAGTCTATGGAGCTTGCTATAGAAAAGCTATACAACATTTATAGCGAATTTGCCATTGGGCAGTTCCAGTTTGTCTAGGCAATTTATTCTCCGACTTAAATAATTTGCATGAACTCTTTGTAAATAAAAGCAAAGCTTTGCTGAACAAACCTTTTCTTTTGTTTATCACAAAAAAAAAAAAAAAATGACAAGAAGATTTCTAAATTACTTTGTTGTTCCTGTTACTGCTATTGCCGTTGTGGGTGCTGCAGTTCGAAGTCAGGCCCGACCCGCGAAAGCTCATACTCGCTTCATGAAATCCGATTACCAAACTAGACAAAACTGGAGAAAGGTCAACGACGGCTTAAGCGTTCAAGACGTTGGAAGGAGCGGTGGTGGTGTTTAATTAATAGCGTCTATACAAACAAGCGGAAACACACAACATTCTGTAAATAAATAAAAAACTATTCCTATCTCTTTTTTTTTTTTTTTTTTTTTTTTTCGTTTCTGCAGAGATGTAGAGAGCGTACTGCGATTCAGACCAGGCTAATGTATATTCGCACGCTTTTAAGTTTTTTTTTTGTTTGTGTGAAAACCGTAGTATGATGGGAACAGAGCTACCAAAATGGAATTACAAAAACGTTATGTGTCTTTATCTTTTGAGCTTGTTATACTTTTTTAAGAAAAAAGGTCTTTATTTGTTGAATATATCTGGTGTGTAACCCGTAAAAGCGGTATTCAACAAGCAAAATAAGAGAAGCAAATTGAACAGAGCCTATTACGGGCTCTTCAAGTATCCGTTACAACACAACATCTTTACTAAAGTTTAGAACTACAGCTAGATCGAAAGGAACAGTAATTGACATTGGGCTTTTTACTTTTTTGAGGGTATAACTAGAATCAAAGCATGACAGCCAGCCTCTTTTTTTTTTTTTTTTTTGGCTATTAGAGCTGTGGCAAGAAAAATCGAGTTTTTTCCTGCTAAGATTGAGATAGTATGGGGTTTGGTAGGCCACAAAGATTGGCAGAGATGGTAAGTAAGGAAAAGGTGGTCGCCAAAGTCGATTTCCATCTGGCAAAAGGAACATAGCGTACAAATGTATTTCGAATAGCTTGTATGTGCCCTATTAGGATCAATTTATTGCTTTCCAGTATATTCTGTATTTAAAAAAAAAACGACGTGATCCATTAGATCAAACGAAAAACAGTATTTTGCTATAAAACGTCAAGGCCGGCTTCCCGAAAAGAAGCCCATGATGGCTGGCCGATTCTTAAAACAGGATGTATAGAGTTTCTCATCCATTCTGGTGTTGGGTAATCGATATACTTTTTTTTTTTTTTTTTTAGGAGACAAACCAGTTAGTTTTCCGTGCTTGATAACTTTCAGGTACAAGTTGGAGGCTTTGAAAGCACTAGGACATTCAATCTAACCTGTTCATCCGAGTTAGTTTTTAGTTCCATTCCTAGCTTTGCTGATCGTGACATGAACTGTACCTATCATAGGACAAACGTACTGGTGCTTCATATTTGATAATTACTCCTTTCTGTCCAAAAATAGCAGCCGGAGGAGTAGCTTTCGTACTCGAATAATTAAGAAATGAAGCCACCCTTATAAAAAGTAGCAAACTCCGTCTACAAAGTAGCCTCGCTGAGAATCGTATGATATGAAACGGATCCCCATTTTTGAAATCATGCGACCATTGGAATTCGCTTATTATTCATACATCCGCTATGCGTGTGGTACCAAGACTACTCTCGACAAACTACTTTACATCTCAGCCAGTGCTTTACCTTTTATGGTGATTTTTTGGAAAAGAAAAGTGGATATCGCTGCGATCAAGAGAGAGAGAGAGAGAATGTTGGCTTATATTAAGATTGTCCATACAGTACAGGCTGTGTGTGTTCATTTACTCCTCAGTGTCATTATCTTTTTTTTTTTTTTTTTTTTGTTTGGACGCGCTTCAATATAAAAGAAGGCGGTCTCTCCTTATTTTCTATGTTGATCTTATATCAAATGTTAAACCCATCTCTCCTCATCATTGTATGCATACAAAAGATACAAGACATATATATTGACATCATTCTTTGAGCTTAAAACCTGTTTTCTTAAAGTGTATATGAATGACGAACAAACCTTACTTTTTTGTTTTGTATTTTTGGTTTAAACCTTTTCAGGACGCTGTATGTACTAGCGCTTGAAGAGATGCGTGCGTATACACCAAGCCCCTTTTGGTTTCTTTTTTTTTTTTTTTTTAAGCCTTGTTTGTTTCTTAAAGATCTATTCTATATTACAATAAAACAATAATAATAAAAAATGAGGGAGTGAGGGTTTAATGTTTCTTAAAGGTGACTAATAACAATCAAGTTGA
The DNA here is from genome assembly GCA_025677835.1 of Sporodiniella umbellata. Taxonomy (NCBI): domain Eukaryota; kingdom Fungi; phylum Mucoromycota; class Mucoromycetes; order Mucorales; family Rhizopodaceae; genus Sporodiniella; species Sporodiniella umbellata. The sequence goes on along the minus strand of JAIXMR010000092.1, from coordinate 91,418 downwards.
ACTTATTTTACAAAGCGAAAGGGTAAGGAAGGAGTTAGCAAATAATAGTAATCCTAATCTTTTTAGGATGCAAACTAAAAAAAAAAAAAAAAAGTAAGGTTAGTTGCTTTTTCTAAACGGTAACAGAGATTGCGTACATAATTGCTTGGAATAATGCCTTGTGTTCCATCTGATTTACGAGCCTGCCACCAGTTGCCAGTTCTATCTACAATTTCTAGTGTTTCGCCTTTGTTGAAGTTTAATTCGTTAGGGTCTTCTGGATTGGCTGTGTCTGTTATGTAGAATAATAGTATGTAAATAAAGGGTCTAGTATATAAATGTATACAATAGAGTTACATGTATGTAAAGCCTTCACTTTCTCACGGTATTCTATAGGGCTTGGTTGAGAAGGTTCATTTGAGTGAAGGTTGTGGTGGGTAGGGTCTATTGTCACAGTAGGAGACGATGTGACAGGTGCTACTGTCTTTTCATCTGTATGGACATCTTGGGGTCGACGCACTCCAACAGCATTACCATGATGACAGGGTCCATATCTCCCTATACTACTTTCTGGATCACTACCAAAAAGCATAACCCATATAAACTATAGGTGCGTTTTTTTTTTTTTTTTTTGGTATATTAAAAAAGAGGAGAAAAGGAGGAAGGGGGTTATATGTAATGTTAATGAGGAGGCCAAAAAAAAAAAAAAAAATACAGAAAGAATTATTACCTGAATCATGATCAACAAGATATATCCAGCCGCATAAGCACCAAAAGCCCCTTTATATACTCTAGCACTGGGAACAAGGAAGTCCAATTGAACTGTGAGCAATGCTATGCTGGCACCCAAAAAAGCTAATATCTGTACAAGGTGTTAAGACAGTGTATATATGATCCTTTCTGATGTTTACCATCAATCGATAATGTAAAAACGTATTGGTTACTAAAACACAGGTAACTCCAAGAATTAATAATAATTCATAGACAACAATCCACCAAGCCCCTCCACCTACTGCTCTTCCAAGCACACAGGCTCCGACAAAGGCAATTAGCCAAGCAATCTGTTGGATATATAAAAATGTAAGATTTACATATACAGAATGGTTGTATTTGTGTTTACATAGGAGACAATAAGTGTCGAAAATAAGAATACATTATCCAATATACTTGGCATCTTACAAGTTATAATAATAACGATTATGTATTAACTGTATAATGAAAATAAAAAAAGGAGTACACTTCAAAAAAAAAAAAAAAATAAAAGAAAAAAAGAACTGAACGGAGGTTGGACAGCCAATGAATAAAACCCAAAGTTCACTATCCGACGTGTTTGGTATTTCCCAAATTGTCGGTTAAGCAGTATCAAATAAAGATGGATGAGATATATATTTGCTCTCATCTATAGTGTGTATCAATATCACCATAAAAAAAAAAAAAGATGGCAGATTTTTTATTAAACATTTAAAAATAAGGCCAAGTATATTCCCTTTATTGTTACATAGCAATTATAACTTTGCATACAAGATCAATAACATACAATATAATCTGTTGATTTAAATTTATATAAAAGGCGCTGAAGGTGATACAGTCCCGGCCAAAAAAAAAAAAAAAAAAAAAAAGCAGTAAAAAGGGAGCTGTTTATTTACAAAGTATTGCATTCTCAAGTTAAAAAAAAAAAAACCAAAGAGAGTTTATTAGATGTTCAGCTACTCACTCTTGTCAAAGTGCTTTTCTATTTTTTATTTATTTCGCTTTGTATTGATCCGAAGTTATGAATAGATCCTTTGTAACACACATTATCCTAACCTCTCTACAAGACAAACCCTTGTTCTTTGAACTTTTTATTATGGTTATAAGAGTGAAATATACATGGTCCCTTTCTCTTCCTTTTAAAAAAATTGGGGGGGGGAAGACTCTATACTTTTACAAAAGGATTCCAACCTCCTCTCATGATACGAACAGTTAATGCTAAAAGGCCAGCAAAGATCATCAACACACCGCCAAAGATGATGGCTCGAGGGTAGTTGGGTTCTCCATTGTTTTCATTAATCAGAGCAGAGCAAATGGGGGATCCCAAGAGACCGCCAAAGAACCAAGAAAAATACAAGAGTCCATTGGCAGCCTCAATATCTTCCATGCCTACGACTTGACCCAACAGACCAGGGACGGTCGACAAGTGGCCTCCTCCAAAATAACCAAACAAGGCTGCAAATGCCCAGACAGTTGCTGCATTTTTGGCCGGTAACCAAACCGCAAGTGACACGACGCCTGTCATAATCGTCACGAACGAGGTCACGTTGGCTCGACCAAGATAGTCTCCAAACATACCGCTTGTGATTTTGCCTACAATCATCACACCAGAAATAATGGCCGACATATTCGTGCCGATCCATGGATCCAGATGAAGATACGTAGTATAGGCTATATAAGAAAAAAAAAAAAAAAAGATGAGATACAAAACAGGCAACAAAAGAAACTTACATTTCAAAAAGGTAGAGGGTACGTTGAAAGCAAAATTGCCAATAAAGTTGACAAAGAACAAAAGTACAAATTGAGTGTTACGTAGCGGACGAAGATCAAAGACCGTGAGCGGCGTTTGTTTAGGTAGAGGGTTCAAAGGTCGTACGGTACATACAGTCACCGAGAGACAGACAAACGAGATAAATCCGATAATACGAAGAGCCCATTGATATCCCAGTTTATCGATAGCAGCTTGTACAACGTTAGAAAGGACCAAGCCGCCGAAGCCAGAGCCTGAAATAGCAATGCCTACACTCAAGCCTCTACGTCTCGAAAACCATTGTTGGGATGCACTAATACACGTAAACCAGATCAAGGAAGCACCAATACCTGAAAGTACGCCTTGGGTTAGATAGAGATGCCAAATCTAATCGTTATAAAAAAAAAAAAAAAAAAAAAAAAAAAAAAAAAAAACAGGAAAGAACAGAAAGAGAGAAGGTAAGCTTTGGAAGATTATGTAATCTTATTTACCTGAGTCGCTATACTGGACAACATCATCGACAGTGTGCATAGGATAAGAGCAGTGACCAACATCCACTTGTAACCCACTTTGACAGACAGCCAGCCATAAAAGGGTCCCACAATGTTGGACAGTGCCAGCCACAGGGATCCTATCCAAGAAAGGGCTGTCATCTGATTTTTAAACACATTTTCGTTGTAATAGTCCAGAAAGATTCCCCAAACGTAATTATAACCTTGTCTAACCCATATCAATTACTATTTTCTCTATCGACATAAATACCTACGTGCAGAATAAACCCTAAGGACGTATATATATAGAAAGTAAGCTCTGGTTGTCTCTCTCTCTCTCTATCTTTTCTTACACAAAAACAACCTAGTAAAACTAACCAGGCTCTTCCGCCATCCGGTGGCTCTCTTAGTATCAATTCATCTTTTTCCGATAAAACTGATTCTTGATCTTGTATATGTTCTTTGGTATCTTGATTGTTGGTCATCATTTACAAATTTATATAAAATAAGAAATAAAAAAGAAATAAAAAAAAAAAAAAAAAAAAATTAAAACACCTTTTCATTGACCCTACCTTTCTCTTCCTAGCGAATCAGAATTCTTTTCTCCACAAAAAAAAAAAAAGTACCCTTGGTTCTCTCCGCTCCACAGGTTGGTTTTGAAATAATCCCCCGCTCGCACCTCAATCGATGTAAATGCAGGTACGTTTACTTTTGTGTTTTGTTTTGATCATCCCTGATAGTGAATTGGCTTGCATATCTACCTCTACCTACTCTGTCTATTTTTAAGAGTCTAACGCGTCAAAATGACGTTGAGAAAAGTAGACATGGTTTGTATATTAGACTCTATCAACTTTGAAGGATGTTTCTTTTTTTTATCCATGCTTTTTACTTTGGAAATAATCCACACAAACACACACACACACACACTCTCTCTCTCTCTTTCTATTTTTTTTTTTTTTTTTTAACAAAACTATCAGGATGATCAAAGTTATCCGATACGGTAATTTCAGTAGTTACAGGTTGTTCTTCCGTCTATGTGTGTATCAATACGTCTTTTTAAGCCATAAGCCAGGGTTAGCGAGATACAAAAAGAGCAGGTCACATGACCGACCAAGTGCCATTATGAAGTACAGTGTTGTCAAAGTGTGTGTGTGTGTGTGTGTGTTTGTTATAGAAATTGACTGTGGATTAGACACCTCTTTCTTGTAGCCTTCCAACCACAATCAAAACAAGTCCAACCCATCCTCTATCTAGAAAACAAAGAGATGGGTCTTAAGCCGCCAAAAGAAACCAGTTTGTAAGGAAAAGACCCCCGGTGTTTTAAAAGCGTGAGTCGTATACATAAAATAGAGTTCAACGCATGAAATCTATCTTTCTTTTTTTTTTTTTTTTTTTTCCTTTTCTTTTTGTTTTTTTTTTTTTATTATTTTGGAGATACAACTTGTATACATTTTGTTTTAATGGACCACTATGATTCTGATAGCAGAGCCATTGTTTTGGAGTACTTGCTCCATTATTGTCATCAAGATTCAGCCAAAGCATTAGTCAAAGAAATGAAGTTGTTAGATGAATGCTCAAACTCAATATTAACCAATAACCAACGTACAGCCCCTTCTTTGTATATCAAGACACAAGAGACGTTAATACTGTTTGTTGTTTATTTTAGGCACATTCGATGATGCTATTGACTGGAAAGAAGTGAAAGCTAGAAAAGGTATTTTCATTTTGTTTTTATTTTTCTTTTTTCAGTTTTCTTTTTTTTTTTTTTTTTTTTTTTTTTGGTTTTATTTATTTATCTACTCTGCCAACCAAGCTTATATAATCATAAAATAACAGAAGTGTATGAGAACATCAAAAGTGGAAATAGTGAACAAGCCTTATCACTCTTAAAACGTCATTTTCCGAATTTGATGGATCGTTATGCGAACGCAGTCCAAGGCGATCCCACACACTTTACGATCTATAAACTTTACTGTCAACAATTTATCGAGATTACTAAACTAGCTGGCGCATTAGAAGCCATTGAGTTTGCAAGAGCTCATCTTCGACCGTTTCATGAGTTCTATACGGATTACACCCATAGTATCACCAGTCTTATTGCCTACAAAGATCTAGAGCACGAAAAGATAAAGAACATCATGAGTCAGGAGCATCGAGACGAGATAGCCGATCAAATCAATCGTTTGTTATTAGGTAAATTCAATCGATAAATAAAGAGACATGTTTTCTTATCTCTCTTGAAAGAAACTCGAACCATGTCGGCGCAAACTGCTTTAGAAAAGCTGTGGAGACAGAACAAAGTGGTTTTGAGTGAAAGCAGTACCAGGAATAGAAGTTTAATCTCCAAAGTCCTGGACTTGAAGAATAGTGACAAGATCCCCCTCTAAAGCCCATCGCACATACATACAACGTATATCTTATTCAATCCATGATTTATAAATAAAAACTAGGCTCAAAAAAAAAAAAAAAAGTGTTTATTGATACAGAGTAAAAAGGTCGGTTTTATGAAAAAAAAAGAGATCCTCTTTAGATTTCTTGAACAGAGAGAGCTAGAATAATAAAAAAAAGGGTAAGTAAAGAAACAAAAGGTAGCTCTGATCATCATCTGTGGCTTTACCGGGAGGGAGAGATTGTCTAAGCTTGCTAGCCTTGGACTTGTCCTTTACAACAAGAGTGTAGAGGTACTTGGAACATCTGACCTTGAACTTGATGCTGTCAGCGTTCTTCTTGACGCGAGCAGACTTGGCATCCTTTCTGCGAGCAATTTCAAGAAACTCTTTGATATCCTTGATTTGCTTAGGCTATAGACAGGTTTATCAGTCAATGGTTGTCTCTGTAGAATCAAAGAAAGAAAAAGAGCAAAAAGAATATATATTTTTTTTTTCACAAAATAAAAATAACGGCATTGACAATCGGGTTACAACAGTCAAGATGATGTCTGTGGGTGTTTAAGACTCGTCGTGTGATTGCAAGACAAGGATGTACTTGTTGTTTATAGTTGAACGCAAAAACATTTAAAATTCATCCATGGGCGTATGGGGGGTTTTCTTTGTAATTCATCAAAATAGGCAGATGATATTTGAGCTGCTCATACTATCCATCCATCCATCCATCCATCCATCCATCCATCCAACTGCCATATTGTTTTTATCCAAAAAAAAAAAAAAAAAATACATGTCTTTTTGTTTGCTCTTTCTCTTTCTTTATTTGTGTGTTGGAGGAAGGTCCTATTTACCATCTCTGAAGCTTTTAATGTTTAAAAGAGAGGGAATCTTGGGTTTTCCTATTCTTGTCACCCACTTTCGCTGTGGATGGCATGCGGGGTTTAAATTTATCACGTGATATCTCTAAAGCAAACATCCATGTTTTTCAAAAGGGTCGCTAACAACAATAAGATGCTTGTTTTGATTCATCGATTGAGTGTTGGCTTTCTTTAAATACTTTTCAGTTTAAATCAATTACTAAAGCGTTGAATACACTGAAAAAAAAAAAAAAAAAAGTCCATTTTCACATACAGCAAGGTTTTTGGTTTAAAAAAGAATATTTATTTGTTCCTTTTTCTCTTTCTTTTTTTTTTTTTTTTTCCTGTTTAGGAAGATTCAGGTAAGGTCTTGACCACTTTTGCAGGGGAGCCAACGGCTACAGAGTAATCAGGGATATCTTTAGTAACTACTGAGCCAGCGCCAATTGTGACCCCACGGCCGATTGTGACACCGGGGCAAATAACAACACACCCTCCAATCCAGCTATCATCACCAATCGTGATATCATGGCCGATTTCAATGCCAGTTCTTCTTTCAGCAGGATCCAAAGGATGGTTTACGGTATAGATGTGAACGCTGGGGCCCAAGAAGACGTTGTTTCCTAATCGAATCTTGCCGATATCCAAAAAGGTACAGTCGTAGTTAATCTCAACCCCTGTACCGATATGGATATTGTAGCCATAATCACAACGGAAAATGGAGTTTATAGACGAACGTTCGCCAATAGACCCCAAGACCTGTTTCCAAAGAGAAAAGCGTTCTTGATCATCTACAGTATCGTTGAGCTTCTTGAGTTTCAGCATACAAAGGTGTCTGTCCCTGACAAGCTCTGCATCGCGAGCATTGTAGTATTCATTGGCAAGCATCTTTTGTTTTTCAGTAGTCATTCTTTTTTTCTTTTTTTTTTTTTCTTTTTGAATGAGATAGAAGAAGAAAAGCACAGCAAATAGACGGGATTTATATAGATTTTCTGGAAACTGGGATTGTACATTGTCCTGTTTTTTTTTTTTTTTTTTTTTTTTTTTTTAATATGCAAGAACAAACTTTTTGTGATGCTAGCTGTAGTAAACGAACCGTATTTTACGAAAACATCATCACACTTCAGTCAGATAACAGCTGCGTTCATGATATCAGTTTGAACAGCCTATTTTTATACGGTCCAATTAGAAAAACAAACCTATACTTATGGCGGAGAAACAAAGCTTTGATTCTGCACGCCCAAAAAGAAAGTACGAAGATAACTCGTTCAGGGATAAAAGAAAACTGGTTCTAACCAAGCCCTTGCTATAAACCTCATCTTTCTAAAGCTCTGGCAAAATTCCGGCATAGGATCTCTTAAACTCTTTCGCTAACCAGAAAGCAAAACCCCATTTTGAATTTTCCGACTGAGTTCAAAATGCGAGAGCGGCTTTGGCCAATGGTGGACAAGTTCTAAATGCAACGCGTTTCTTTTCCTAACAGACAGACTTGACAGGTACAGGTATCCTCTTTCTACAGGCCTACTTTCTTTTTATTTCCTTTGATAAAATGAACCATGTTTTTTTCTGCGTCAATGTGGTCTATACAATCCGCAAAGGAGCGAAGGGTAGATTCTACTTCTGCTTTGTTATTTAGACCCAAGCATAGTTTAGCCCAATCGAGCGAGACAGAGAGATATGATTTCCAGAGTGTCTGGATAGCCCGCTTACGCATTGTGCTGTGGTACTTTTCCATCATCCATTGGTAAGGTAAGCATGGCGATTGGGAGTAGAGCCGGAAGTAATGAATTGGATTGTTGGTGACGAAAACACAACGTACTACTTGTTTAGCAAACCGCATCTCTTTTGTATCCAGTCTCATGTTTGTTAATCGTCTCATAACTATCTCCTGATCGTTCAAAACGCAGCAAAAATAAAGCAGGTAAAGAACAGAGAAAAAAGGTTTTTCTAAATCCTATATTTTGTTTATTGTTGTTAAGGTGTACTTGAACTTACCCTTCTTAGTGGGTAGAGATCTTCTATCAATCCTCTTAAACTTTTATAGAGCTCATCAAATTCTCGCGCCTTCAGGCTTGTGTTGATAGACCACTCATACACTACACAGACATGCCCTGGATTATCCTATCCGTTCTATGATTCATAGAGTACCTTGTATCGCAAACTCATAGTTCCTATGGCTCCAGTTGGATGCATAAACACCCTCTCTCAGCTTTCTAAATTGGGACACAAGCGGATCCCAACTCTTTTTATCGTACTGGTTCTCTAAGCTATACACCTAAGAGTATGTTATTCGTCAATCGAAAAAGTACTCAAAGAGCATGCCTTTTCCATAATATGGTTCCATAATTCGAATTGTAATTCGGCATCTCTTAAACTAAAAAAAAAAAAAAAATAACCCAAATTTGTTTTTTAAAATCTTGCTATCGAAATAATGCTATACCTTTTAACGTTCGGTTGAGTCATGTCTGTTCTACTTAATAAAGGAAGCTCTTGAACTCGACAAAAACGTTTCTCTTCTTCTTTCCAATTACGCTTTGACATGCCTGGGCTCTGTTTCGCTGTCAGTTCATTCTCTAATTCCCATAACCGAATCGTTGGTGTTTTTTGTGGAAACGACATTAAAAAAAAATTTCGGCAACAAAAAAAAAAAAAAAAAGAGAGAGAAAACTACTCTATTTGATTGTAGTATACACTTTATTGTCACCAAGCAGTTTTTTTTTTTTTTTTTTTTTTTTTTTTCTTGGTAGAAGACGCTAGTATAACGATAACGGTCCACTTGCTTCAAGTGTTTGTGTGTCGGGTACATTTTCAGATTTACTCTTTTCTTCAATCATTTGAACGATATCTTGTCCCAATGCTTCAAATTTTGCTTCCATATAATCAGCCTATTGAAACTGATAAGCAAGTTCATAGAAAGGTATATATATATATATAAAAGAGGGTTTACGTTCATTAACATCCATGGACTTTCCTATAATAATAATAATAAAAAAAAAAGAGAGAGAGAGAGAGAGGAGAGGGATTAGGAAAAGCTCTAGAGGTACTCTGCAATCTAAAATGATCTAAAGCAACTTACCAAAGCTTCTCTACAACTTGCGCGATCTAAGGGGTCTACCGTCAATAATCGTTGGACCAGTTCTTTTGCTGTATACTTTCTAGTTATTTTTTCCGTACATGATAGAGTGGACTATACCTTCTGAGGAAATGTCATCCCAATAGGGCGAGGCAAACTCATACTTTCCTTCTCTGATTTGTTTTTTCATTGAAACACCTTCTTTTTTATCTATCATACAAGTCTTTGATCAACCCCCCCCGCATTTTTTTTTTTTTTTTTTTTTTTTTTTACCACTAAACGGTGGATAGCCCGATAAACAGATGAATAACAACACACCAAGACTCCACATATCGCACTCCACACCATAAGACCGATCTTCCGCTGGATCTAATATTTCAGGTGCAACTTTTTATCCCAAATAATAAATAAATAAAAAAAGAATTTAGTAAAAACGATAGAAATGTCCATAATTCTATCCATGTCTTTTACTATAGTTGGGTGTTCCGCATTGACCATCCAATTTTTCGCCTCTCGCTAAAATCTTTGCTAAACCAAAATCTGTCACTTTGACATGAAGCTTCTCTTTATCGGCCAACAGAACTTTTTTTTGTGTGGAGAAAAAGGGTTAATTCATATGTTGTATAGAATAAAGCGTTTACTATTTTCAGGTTTTAAATCTCGATGTGTGATTTGTTTGTTGTGAAGCCACTAGAGTGAGAAAGGGCAAGTGAGTGACCTCTTTTTAAAAAGAATGTTGTTTACCTGAATTGTTTTAAGTAATTGCCAAAAGATAAATCGGGTTTCATCTTCTGAAAGTTTTCGTTTGTCTACTACATAATTGAAAAGCTCTCCATCTTTCACACTAGAAAAAAGTCATTAGCCGAAACATCTTTTCCTCTTCTTACTAATCCAAGATCAAGTATATATTCTTTTCTTCATTGTAAACATGATTGATACCCACAGCACAAGGCTAATGAAAATAAATACATGCAAAGATACGTTTCCCTCTTTTTTTTTTTAAAAAAAAAAAAGTGCTTACGTGACGCTCCATTGCCATCATGATGACCGTTTCATCATTGATTGTCTTCAACAGTCTCTTGTTTCGAGCGAATCGAGCTTTTTCAATCACTTTGACAGCAACCACCTTATCTGTCTTTCGATGATGAGCGCGATAGACCGTAGCAAAAGTACCGTTACCAAGGAAATCTTGCATTAGATAATCTTCTTTACAGGTCTGAACGTCAAAAGCACAAGGAAACAAGATACGATAGAACAAGTGAGCAATGTTATCGTCTGCCAATCGATTGCTACGATAGAGTTGGATAATATCTCCCGATTTCAAAAGTCGGCGTTGATCCCGGTCTACTTTTTCCTTGTTGATAAATGTTCCATTCGTACTATTTTGTCGCTGAAAATGAGCTTTGATCACGCTTTTTTTTTTTTTTTTTTTTGGGTTACCTAAGGTCTTTAAGAAAGATTCGAATCCCTTTGGCTGTTGCATTGGATCCAGCTTCCTACCATACAATCCATGTTATTCTATTCAATAAAATCAATAGTAAAAAAAAAAAAAAAAAAAAAAAAAAAAAAAAAAAAAAAAAAAAAAAATTACCATATAAATCAAACAATGGTTTTTGCTTATGTTTTCATCTGAAAAACTAATTGTTTACTTTTGGTTAATCTTTTTTTTTTTTTTTTTGGTTAATCCTTTTTAGTTTTGTTTACACAATATCACAAGTTTTTGATCTTCCAAATAGATAGCCTTCTCTTTCACGGCCTACGGTTTCTCTATCAAGATACATGTTTTTGTATTTAGGTGATTGGCTTTGAAGATAAGCCCAGGCGTTCCTATTGTTTGCCCAGTCTGGTGGTGTGATCTTGAACTTGTGTCGGTCTTCTATTTTTGTTTCTCCATGTTCACTCTTTTTGGCACTCTTTTGCGGTATGTCTTCTTTGATTTTCAAAGGTCTCTTGAAAGAAACCTCATGTTTGCTGTCAAGTGAACAATAAAAAGAGGGTTCACTCCTTGCTTCTGCATTTGAGTCGCTCGTTGTTTGAGGCTCGTATATCATTGTTTGTGCCGTATCGTTGTCTGTAAAGTAACTTGATGTTGGCTCCATTGTCGGCACTAGATAATAAAATAATAATGAAAAAAAAAAAATAGATAAAGAAAAAAAAAAAGAAAGAGAAAAGAGTAAAAAAAAAAAAAAAAAAAAAATAAAAGGAATGCTTTTTATTTTGACATTCATCTGCTCTCGTATAACCCAAGTCACAAACACACACACACATATATATATATATATATCGTGCATGTAGATTTGCGCGTATATCAATCGAGATGTCATTTTTTTACAAGCAAAGAAAAACCATGTTTTCTAGATCTGACCAAGTGATTACTTACACGTTAGATTCTGTACTTTCAAACCGCAGCTTAAACAGAAAAAAAAAAAAAAAAAAAAAAATGAAATGGCGCCAAAATACGTTGATACTTCTTCCAAAGTCACGACGATTAAAACTTTTTTTTTTTTTTTTTTTTATTTTTGATATTTATTGGAGATGGCCGATAAGAAGATTGAATTAACACAAGCGATTGAAGGGCAAGGAAAATTAGTACGACAGTTAAAGACTGAGGGAGCTGAAAAGAAGCTTGTGGATGAGCAAGTGGCTACTTTGCTTGCGCTTAAGAAAGAGTTGGCTGTTTTAGAGGGGACGGATAAAAAGCCCAGCAAGGCAGCCAAGACGGCTTTTACACTCAAGACTGCCAAGGTAAACTTAGCACGAGACTAATCACAGGCACTGATGTCTATGGACACAGGGTACCAAAGATTATAACGATAAAGACATGGCGATTCGTGAAAAGGTCTTCAACACCATCACTCGTGTATTTAAAAAACACGGTGCGGTCACGATCGATACACCTGTCTTTGAGTTGAAAGAGATTCTTGCTGGCAAGTATGGAGAGGACAGCAAGCTGATCTATGACTTGGCAGATCAAGGCGGTGAGGAATGCTCTCTTCGTTATGATCTGACGGTCCCTTTTGCTCGTTTCTTGGCCATGAACGGTAAAGAATACCAAAACTTTAAAAGATACCATATCGCCAAGGTCTATCGTCGTGATCAACCTGCGATGACAAAAGGTCGTATGAGAGAATTCTATCAATGCGTAAGAAAAACAAAACAAAAAAACAAAACGACTTACCTGTACCCTCAAAGGATTTTGATATTGCAGGTGTCTATGACCCAATGATTCCTGATGCCGAGATCTTGAGGATTCTATGTGAAGTCTTGACAGATTTAGAAGTGGGCGAGTTCACAGTGAAGATCAACCATCGAAAGATTCTGGATGGTATCTTTGAAGTATGCGGTGTACCAGAAGCCAACATTCGACCTATTTCTTCTGCTGTAGACAAGCTTGATAAAGCGCCTTGGGCTGACGTAAAGAAAGAAATGGTGGAAGAAAAAGGATTGGCTCCTGAAGTAGCTGATAAGATTGGTGAATACGTCAAGTTAAAGGGGGATGGCAAGTTGCTCGATGTCCTCAAGAAGGATGAAGCCCTGATGAAGAACGCTAGCGCTACTGCTGGTATTCAGGACATGGAGATCTTGTTTGGCTTCCTGGATATCTTTGAAGTCTCTCACAAAATGTCTTTTGATCTCAGTTTGGCCCGTGGTTTGGATTACTACACGGGTATTATTTATGAAGCCGTGACTGAAAAGTCTGCTCCTCCTAGTAAGTACAGAAGGCAACAAGCGGTTTAGACTTATGCCTGGATCTATAGAAATGGCTGAGGGTGTTGTTGTACCCAAGAAGAAGGCCAACGCTGATGAACTGGATGAGTCTACTGTAGGCGTAGGTTCTATCGCTGCCGGTGGCCGTTACGATAATTTGGTAGGCATGTTCTCGGGTGTGAATAAGAAGGGGGTCCCCAACTTACAAACCCCTTGTGTTGGTGTCTCTATTGGCGTCGAACGTGTGTTTTCTATCTTGATGGCCAAGCACAAGGCTGAAGAAATCAAGAGTAATGAAACCGAGGTTTACGTTATCTCAGTCGGCGACGGACTTTTGAAAGAAAGAATGGAGATTGCCAAGTTCTTGTGGGATCACGGCATCAAAGCCTCTTATATGTTCAAGAACAAGCCCAAGTTGGATAAACAGTTTGCTGTATGTGACAAAGAAATGATTCCTTTTGCTGTGATTATTGGCAAGAGCGAGTTGGATAATGGAGAAGTCCGTATCAAGGACATGAGAAGTAAGAACGAAACCCAAGGTGGCGGTGTTAGCGTTCAGAAAGAAAACATGCTGGAAGAAATAAATGCTAGACTCTCTTCTTATAGAGACACAAGAAAATAGATGAATAAAAAGATAGACTTTGAAAACACAGCAGCCGTGACTGTATTGAAGCAAGAAAAAAAATTCCATGTTGATTAAAACCGGACTGAATAAGTTAGTGTAAACTTCTTTAGTTTCATTTTCACAAGTTAACATCTCGTGTAAAAAAAAAAAAAAAAAAAAAAAAAAAAATCCGCCACTACTTTAAATGGATAAGCGTCTTCAAAAAAAAAAAAATAAGCCAAAATAAGAAAAAAAAATTTTTTTTTTTTTTTTTCTTCTTGTTGCAAAGACAGCAGGTTTCAAATAAACGAGCGCTGCATTTACTTTAATTTGCACTGTTTTGGTCAAAAGTAAATGCAAGCGCTTTGATCTCGGGAGGACAAAGAAAGACATACGTAAGGCATGCTTGTGTTTCCGTCCCTACAGAAACGGTTCTAAACCAAAACGATTCCTTGTGTGCTGAGTCTGGAACAAAAATCTGTAAAAAAAAAGTAATCTCAACATTACACACGCACATACACACACACAACACATTTAAATAAAATTCTGCAAAATTTTTTATTATTATTTTTTACTTTTTATCCCTTTTTATTTTTTTTTTCCCTTTTTTAAACTTTTGTAATATTTAAACACGATGGGAGAAACTCAGTGCATAACAATGGGTGGCCACCACCCTCTTACTACTGAAGAGCCTTTTCATTCAGATGATTTGGAGCTAAAGTTCAAGGATTTGAATGTGATTGACCCCAAGGACAGACATATTCCACCTGCTGTGATTATTGAAAAGGACGATCCCAACCTATTGCCTGCACTTGTTCCTACCACGGTCAAATCCGATGACGATGACGATGACGAAGTGGACGATATGGACGATGAACTCTATCGAATTACAGAGTCTAACCGATACATCCCTTACGATGAAGTAGTCCCACAGATCCATCTGGCCCGAGTCAACTCGCTCCGTAGTCAAGACGTTGACATTAAGCGCCATTTGCTGGTGTTTGCTGATAAGGCTAGTGTAACCAAAAAGTCGGATCAGATCATGGTCAAAAACCATTACGGAGCTGGGCCTAAAGGTCAATTGGCTGATCATTTAAAACCAAGGAGAAAACAACGTTCCTATCTAGTGGCCTGTGATTTCAGCGAAGAAAGCTATAACGCAATCGAATGGACAATGGGCACCATGATGCGAGACGGTGATCATCTGTACGTAGTAACTGCAGTAAATAGAGAAGATAACCCAGAAGCAGTCAAACAGGCTGGATTGTCCTTGTCAAAAGAGGTAAGAAAAAAAAAATTTTTTTTTTTTTTTTTACATGTCAATAATTAACATCCAATTTTTTTTTTTTTTTTAATGATAATTCTTTAGCTTAGTAGAGCTTCTGAGACAGTAACAGAAGAAGCCAAAAGGGCTTTAAACCAGATGTTATTGTTTGATGTCTCTTTAACGACATACGCTATTTGTGGAAGAGTCAAAGATGTTTTATCTAAATTGGTAAGTTGCTGTGTACTTTCTACCTTTTTTTTTTTGCAGAAAATACTCAACACACTCTGTAGATTTCGGAATTGCCCCTAACAATGGTTGTTTGCGGGAGTAAGGGTCGAGGCTCTATGAAAGGGTAAATATTTTTAATTCAAAGCATATGATTTGTTGTCCGGGGACTGAAATTTCATGCACAGGCTATTTATGGGTTCCATATCTACTTATCTTGTACACAAATCTCCCGTGCCTGTCACTGTGATTAAACCTCAGAAAACAAAGAAGGCTGAAGAAAAGAAACGTGTCAAGGCACCCCCTCTAAGTGAAAGTAAGTGAACTATTGCACAAGCTATGTTGATTTGTTTTTTAACTCTCTGTTTTAGGTGTAGAGTCGGGCCAACTAGCTGTAGATGAACTCAGTGTCAAAGTAGCCTCATAAAAACTATACACCTCCAAAAAAAAAAAAAAAAAAAAAACGACATTCATTTTAATATAGGATTAATATTATATACACAAATACGCGCAAACACATATCCCCTCTTCTGTCTCCTTTAGAAACATAAATAAACTATTGTACAAAGTCCATTTGTCTTTTAAAAGTTGAGTTTTGATGTAATGCTTCTTTCATTGATTTAGTGATAACCCAATTCAAACGTAGTCTGTGCAATGTAATCTTGAATTTTTTTTTTTTTTTTTTTTTTTTTGCTTGCGTTACAGATCAATACATATTGATCGATTTACGAATAGATTGTTTTTCTTTTTCTTATTTCATCGCTTGACCCGAAATACTCTTGATTCTAAAAGATAGAGGGAGTTGGCTCAATGCCTTTTGTTCTATTTTAGTCAGCGCCGATTATTAATTTCAGACAAGTCCTTTATCTATATACATACAAAGTTTAATAGCCGCAATACATTTGCATAACATAAAAGGCAATGTAACAAACAATCATAGAAAAACACGCAATACAACAAATAGTAAACCCTTATCAGTTCGCACTAAATCTGGAAAGGACAGGCCTCCTTTTTTTTTTTTTTTTATTTGTTTTTATGGTCCTATGGGTTTTATAAAATCTAAAATAACGCATGTATTACACCAGTAAAGTGGTACAGATTCATCAAAATGCGTCCTATTTGGC
This sequence comes from Sporodiniella umbellata, assembly GCA_025677835.1. Taxonomy (NCBI): domain Eukaryota; kingdom Fungi; phylum Mucoromycota; class Mucoromycetes; order Mucorales; family Rhizopodaceae; genus Sporodiniella; species Sporodiniella umbellata. Next base: position 75,206 of record JAIXMR010000092.1, on the reverse strand, counting down.
CTTGAGCATAGGTAATACTAAACCAGATCAAAATGTGGATTAGCTCTGGAACTCTTTGGATGCGAATCTACTTGTGTGTTTAATACAACAGAGTATAGAAAGCAATTTTTTTGAAACAAGATTTCTTCCCTCTTTTTTTTTTTTTTTTTTTTTTTTCTTGTTGGTTGACATTATAAAAGGTCTAACCTTGTAAAATAGTTTAGTGTTCTTTTTATAATAAAACTGCCTTGTAAAGCAATTGTATAGCTCATATTAAACTTAATGGTGTGTTTTTAAAGTGTAACCTCCAAAAAAAAAAGAGCTCAATATGTAACAATTAGGATTTAATTTTGTTTGTTGATAGGAAATAAATGATCATTCACCAGTAGTGAGGATTTTTATGTACATAGTATGACTAACGTCTTGGCTACCATATGATAATTTAGCCTTATAGATAGTTTGTTATATACATTCCTTGATTATAGTATATCAAACGCCCATTAAAATTAAACTAATTTCTAGAAGAGAAAAAAAAAACGATTGTATCAGGAAGGTGATATAACTCTCTTTGCGATGTAAAAGCAAAATGCACGTTAAAGGTAAAAAAAAAAAAAAAAAAAAAAAAAAAAAAGAAAAAGAAGGGTCAAGCGTTTTATTACTATCCTTCTTCTCTTTTTTTTTCTTGTATATATATATATATATATATATATAGTCTAACTATTATTGATTGTAATAATTCCCAGATATATTTGGTACTTGTGGCTGTACCTGTTGTCCATAGTATGCATCGTACCTTGGTTGTTTAACAAAAGAGTTGTCTTCAGCCTCAAGTGGACGCTTTAAGAAAGACTGTGTGTCAGCTTCCGGCAAAAATTGAGTGAAGCTATTGGACGGCGTTCTATTGAGTAAATGTACATTATTACCGCGTTCCAATAGGTATTCTCTTAAACGGCTATTAACAGTTTTAAGGTCTTCCTCAGTTATTAGGGATTTTTTAGCGTTTTCAAACACGTTTAGGATACGTTTGTTTGATTGTTGATCGTAAAAAGTCAGCTCAAAGTTGATATAGTGCATCCAAAACTGCTTGATATTTGTAAATTGGGCAGCATAATTTTCAAAAGTACTTCTTGCTAGCTCGTCTTGTTCGCTCTATAGAGTATGGTAAGAAACGCGCTTTTACGAAAAAAAAAAAAAATAAAACAAAGACAAAAAGGTGAATACAAACCTGTCGTAAATGCTTGATATACTGTGCAAGAAAATGAGTCTTGGCCAGTTGATCAAAATGTTCTGACTTTATGTATTGGCTAATGATGTTTTCAAGTTGATCAGGGTTTTGTCTACGTTCAAAATGAAAATAACGAACAGCGGTTTCGATATGCGAAGGTGCTATAAAAGTATAGATAGCAACAATAAAGTCAGGCCTCTGTCTGTATCTTTTTTTTTTTTTTTTTTTTTTTTTTTTTGGTTTTGTTTTACAGATTTCTAATATAGATGTATATATTGATTTTGCATCATCCATTCTTTCTTCTTCTTCTAGTATTAAAGCTAATGCCAATTTGATATGGATTTTATCGCTACGTAAGAATGTATAGACAGCCCTCGAGTATGCATCTTGTGCTTCTTCAATAAGGTCGTTTTTCATTAGCCACTGACCGTAGCGAAGCCAAAATTCTTCGTATTGTGCCTAACATTAATCTGTGAGGTCTAGTTTATTTTGTCCATTCTCTTACACATGGTACAAGACATCTCTCATAAAGTATTCGAATCCGGTTCACGTCATTTGTGTCTTCCTCAAAATCTAAATATCGGTTCCAGTTTTGAAGCTGAGGTCGGTCAAGAGGTCTGACATGAAAATAGGGTCGTTTAATTTCTGCTTCATACACCCAACGTTTATTGGTTCCTTCTTGCGTTTTTTTATATACACTAACACCATGGGCTTCGATTTTCTCTTTTAATGCAGCCTCCAATGCGTCGCCTTCAGGTAGTTCGCTTTTTTCGTCTTTTATTTGTGCACACATGAGTTTCAAGTCCTGCTCCGATATTGCTTCAGAAGACTTCCTACTGGAGCGAATATTCCTCCATTTTTCATAATAACGAGCGTACTGGTGCATAGGTATGATCACTATTCGATCCATAAGCCTTAGTAGCTTTTGGGCATCAACCAGCTTGTTTTCAACAAAGTCAATATATTTGTCCCAGAACGGGTGGGCTAAAAAGTCTTGTCCAACGCACACTGAGGCGCGTTCAAATAAACTAATGTCAAAGTGAATATCTTCTGTCATAAAATGGTGTAGGGAAAAGGATGAGGTTTTACTTTTCAATTTCTTCATTATCCACTGAATGAGTCATTTTGAAGTCAAGATACTGGTTCCAAAGATCAATTGAATTGTGAATGGCAGCTAATCCTCTTTCAAAAGTCTAATGTTTATACAGAAAAAAAAAAAAAAATAGTTGGACACGGTGATAAGAATACTTGCATATGTTGTTGTTACTTTTTCGGCTCCTTGAGCACCATTCAGTTTCCCTTCCCAATCTGCATATTTTTTCCAGTATCCAAAACATAGAGGAAATTTAGCTAAAAACTGATCGTACACAAGTTCAAGATTGGTAACGTGCTCAAGAGAACTAGGTGGTATAGTCTCCACAGCGTCAACGATTCGAACAAGTTGTTCCCACGAGCTAAAATCTTCAGGCTTTGCACGTACAACCTCCCAAAGACGGTTCCATTCCGGATTTCCTGACATCTGAGTGAAAAAAAAAAAAAAAAAAGGATAAAGGTACAGTACTATTTGCTTTGACGTACTAGCCTGCTTTTTTTTTTTTTTTTTCATGATTTTTCCAAGTCAGACATGAACTATTTTGCTTTAACTCATAAACAACCTATTTGCCCCCCCCTTTTTATTTTTATTTTATTTTCTTTTATTTTTGGGAAAGTCCAAGATTTCATCTTGTTCAACAGTCTACAACATGGGGCCTTCTTTCTGGATTGCTATTACACTGGCAGTTTTATCGTCAATATTTTTTTCTTTGAAACACTATATAAGGGCTTCTATAGACAGAAATCGAGAGAAAATTATAGCGCAACTTGGACCAACAGCATCTCGTATTGAGAAACCTTTATTTTTAGGTTTTTTCCATCCTTATTGGTAAGAAGGTCTCACATTTTGTTGGGAAAAACTAAAAAAAAAAAATCCATATACAGTAATGCAGGAGGTGGAGGTGAACGTGTTTTATGGACAGCCATTCGTGATGTTCAAAAGGAGTTTGACAACATCGTTTGTGTTGTTTATACAGGTGATTTGGATGCAACAAAAGAACAGATACTAGCTAAATTAAAGGTAATTTGCAACAAAACCTTCCAAATCGTTGGCTCGAAAACACAAATGAATGAAATCTTAATTTTAATAGAACGGTTTCAACATCGATATAGACCCGTCACGACTTGCCTTTGTATATTTGACGAGAAGATATTTAGTAGAAGACTCTTTGTAAATAGAATACTTAGTCGTGTTTTAGAGCATGTACTAAATAAGGTTAACAGATATCCTCGATTTACGTTGATTCTCCAGAGTTTAGGATCTGTTCTTCTTGGATTTGAGGCAATTACAAAGTTGGTTCCAGATACATATTTCGGTAAAAAAAAAAAAAAAAGGAATATGGTCTTGCATACAACTTTTTTCTAATGAATTACTATGGGTATAGATACAATGGGCTATGCCTTCACTTTCCCGCTCGTTTATTTTTTAACTAGTGCAAAGATAGCAGCATATGTTCACTACCCAACTATAAGCTCAGATATGGTCAATTCTGTTTATGAACACAGAAACCAACAAAAAGACAACGGAATAGTTTCTAAAAACACATTATGGACTATCGGAAAACTTATGTAAGTAAAAAGGAAACAGTTTATCAACATGTAACATGACTGCAGAAAAAGAGGCTGACGCCAGTTTGATTGTATAGTTACTATCGGATATTTGCAAAGATTTACGGATTTTGTGGATCATTTGCGCAAGCAGTTACAGTGAATTCTTCATGGACAAAGGGTCATATTGATTCATTATGGAAAACAAAAGCCGACATCGTTTATCCACCATGTGATACTGAGCGACTAAACAAAGCGCCCTTAAAAGGAAGAAAGCCTATGATTGTCAGTGTTGCTCAATTCAGACCTGAAAAAGACCACGCACTGCAACTAAAGTCTTTTGCTAAGTTGTTTGAAAAACATCCTCGGTGGAAAGACTCTGGTGTGGAGCTTGTTTTGATTGGCAGTTCGAGAAACGAAGGGGATGCAAACAGAATTGAGAAGCTGCGCCAATTAGCTTATGAGCTCAACATTCAGGTAGAATTTTTTTTCTAAAAAAAAGAAAAACTACTCCCTTGAAATAACAAATATCTTGCTGTCCTCGAAAAGGATTACGTTCGATTTGAAGTTAATGCTCCTTACGATCTGCTGGTATCCAGCTTAGCGTCAGCTAAAATCGGTATCCATACCATGTGGAATGAGCATTTTGGTATTGGTGTTGTGGAATATATGGCAGCAGGTCTTATACCTGTGGCACATAAGTCTGGCGGTCCTCTATTAGATATTGTGACCGAGTACGATGGAAAGCAGACTGGTTACTTAGCTAATACAGCAGATACATTTGCTGATAGTTTACATGAAGCACTCTCACTTTCAGAAGACGCGTATGTCGAGATGGCATCCAGTGCTAGAGCTTCTGCTTCTGACAAATTCTCCGAAGACTCATTTAGTTCAGACCTTTTGTGTGCCTTGCGACCATGCATCACATAAATAAAAAATCAAGTTATACCATCAAGGGCGAACACTATTTTGTAAAACATATATATTTAAAAGCTGATATTAATTTATTGCGTATTCCTATTTGTTAAAGACAATGCATGCAGCACCTTTTCCAAGACTGGATTTCCACCTAAACGCTTGACTTCCTGCAGTGCTTCCCTTTCTTTTTGTTCTAGAAACCTCTTTACGTATTCAAAACTTCCTGCTCTTTTTATAATATCAAGCGCGTATTGTTTCACTTCTATTGATGTGGGCTTTTGGTTAATGATATTCAGTAGCTGTCTGTTGTTTGGCTCTGCTCTTATTGCATGAATAATAGGAAAAGAAAACTTTCCTTCAGTCAAATCTTCGCAGAATCCTTTGTTTTCTGTATACTAAAAAAAACAAAACAAAAAAGCTAAGAACAAGCTAAAAATCTCCTCCTTTTTTGTTTGTTTGTTTGGATAAGCTCCTACCTTATCAGATTGAAGATTCATGTAGTCGTCCCGTACTTGAAAGTGGATACCAATTATATTTACTAGTGGAGTGTAGTCACTAAAACAATAGAAACAAAAAAGTAAACAATCAATTATAACTTTTTCTGAAAAAAAAAAAAAAAAAAAAAGAGGCTTTACACTTCACTGTTGCTAGCAGCTTGCATTAGTCGTACTGCTAGCCTTAGTAATCCGCTTGTTTCTATTGTATTTTTTTGTTACTGGCGCTACTTTATGAACACTTTTACTAAACTCACTATTGTTGACCATATCAATGTATTCTTCTTCAGTTGGACAGCATAAACTATCTCTCCAATAGAGCTCTATACCTTGACCTTGGTGAAGGTGAATCAGTTCTTCTGTGTATGCGGTAATCATCTCTGGGTTATTCAGTGCAAGAATATTTTGCAACGCAAGAAAATACACGTAGTTGGCAGTATTGATTGTTTGAGGTACACCATATATATGGTGGGCTACAGGAACAGCCCTTCTCAAGTCAGAATCATCTTGAACATCGTCGATCCTACGCGGAGATTTGGAGATTAGATTGCGTAGCTTTGTGCAAATAGTACATTAAGCTTGCAGTATGAAGCATTCCAATAGTGTTTGTAATCTTTTCTAGCGCGTCTTTAGGTACATTAAGCCATAAATCAAACGCAGCAATCAGCTTGCTTCGAATGTCCTTCCCAGGATGTGAGATTAAGTAATTGTAAGGCTCTAGTAATATCTTGTGAGAGTGTTAATAACTATTAATCTACGAAATTATGACCCACTTCTTCTTTAGGCCGAGCTTCTGGTTTGTATGTCATATTTTGTTATTGGTTGATTAAAACTTTACACCTGAAAGAAGTTGCTTTTATAAGCAAAACAGGTTGTATGCTTGGTTTGTGTGTCACGTTGCAAGCAGCTGACTTTACGTGTAATGTCCGCTTTTTTTTCGTATAATTCAGATAGACGCCACTTAACATGCACTTGGAACAAAAAAACTGTGGATGTATATACAAACAAGGTTTTTTTTAAAAAAAAAAAAGTTCCACGACTTAGGGTATTGGTTCTTTGGTTTAAATTTTATAGTTTTTTTATATGCTAAAAAGCTGAGGAAAAAAAAAACAGGTAGAACCAACGCCAAGTAAATATCTCAAAACTTCTTATCGCAAAGTGCCGTGGAATTAGTCGATATTCAAGTCGGATTCAATCAAGCTGGTAAAAAAGCTACATAAGATATTCCAAAAGTTGCAAGTTTATGATACAGTATGATAGCAAGATTAATAAGCGCTATCTTCACCAAACTTCATGATCAACATTGGGGGGTGTCATACGTATACATTTCGACTTAAGGAGTCTTAGAAATAAAATAAATGCACATCAAAGCGCGCTTTTTCTTTATAAGCTTTAATATCGTCATATGCAGACGTGGCGTTTATATCCTTTATTAGAAAATAATCTTCAAGTGCTTTACTGTTTTGTTTTTTAGGCGCACTAGTAAAAACTAACAGTTTTATGGCAAAAAATCTTTGGAAACATATATAAACCGTACACAATTTGCTGTAAAAGGCGTTATCAGAAGGGTTAACAGTGCAAGTATAGACTTTTACAACATATAGATAAAATCAAACTCCGTATGTTGTGTAGGGCAAACTGGTTTTTGAACTTACGCTGAACCAAAAATTGACAATTGTTTTGGAAACAGATGACAGTGACTGTACTTTGGTACAAGTGTTACAACTAAATGATGAGTAATAGACTGATATTCTAGTGTAAGCACACGTAAATACCCTTTTATTTACAAGAAATTCGGACCTCACGGTTACTGAATGTTTGTTTTTCATTACCAAATAGTTCTGATCAATTTAATACATGCTCAATCCCTGCTTTCAAAACACTACTAGAGCCAACCGTACATACAGTTTATGGTTATCAGCTCATGAAATTCTTAATATTGTATTACATAATTTTCTATTTCTGCTTTCTGCCTGTTTTGCTTCGTATTTGTAAATAACCTTCAATGGTGCTTTTACTGGCACATTCCTAACTTTGCACTCGGAGCACTTCAAATCTGTATAAGCTATTGATTTTGGTAAAATTCACTTTGCTGTGAAATTATGTAGATCTTGTTTATGTTATCTAGAAGTAAGCCCAAAACTCTACTTTTTTTTTTAGGTGCTATACCCAAAGGTTTTTATGTTGTGTTTGCTAATTTTTGAATATCATCAATACTTAAAATCTGTCAGTAACATGCTACCTTATTAAAGCGTCTTTTTATGGTTTTGAAAGCTTCGTAGTGTTTGTCCTTTAAACTATGACAGCCGCAGCCTTGATTACTGATTTGTTTAGCTTTTTTTGAAGCATACACAAAAGAAGTGTAGCATTGTAGTCACAAAACTAGATTGGATCAATAAAAAAAGTTTTTGGTCATTTCTGAAACAAAGCGACCCAAGGATACGAATACGGGATATTCATGACTGAGAATAGGCCTAATTGTTTGTGTTGGGTATTCTCAAAATGCCGCGAGAAGGTTGTGTAAGAACAACTTCGATACCCAAAAATAAAAACAAGAATTTTCTTGGCCCAACAACTTTATATCTCGATTTGACGTATCCGGTCTGGCATTGTGAGCAGACTTTCTTCTTTTTTTTAGGAACTTCCACTGTTACAGGGCTTCCGCTCTTAGCCTATTAAATTTTTGAATCCAGTTTAACAAAGTCTCATTTGATGTGCTACCAGCTTTAAAGTATTTACTTAAAATTTATGAGTCTAGAATTGCCAAAAAATTAGCAATCATAACTAGAGGTAATCCAGCCAGAATAACACACATTATAGACAGTTGAGTCATCAAAACAGCAAAAGAGAAGGCCAGAAAGAACTCAAAACAGCGTATCCCACCTACAAAAAAGGGCAACAACAAAGACCAGCAACCGAAATTTCAACCATCAAGGCTACTCAGCTTATTCTCCAATCTTGGTTTCAAATGGTATTCTATAAAAATATATGATCAGATTATTACTGGCATCTTTGGGAAAATTGGTCTAAAAAACCCTATTGAGGTAGTGTTTGACTCTACTAAAAGGTGTTTCTATGATAGTTTTGATTGCAACAAAGCTTAGAAGTAACATACAAGTTAAGTTCGTCCTTACGAACAATTGATTCAGGCAGTCTATTTAAACTTGCTGCGTATACACAGCTTTCAGAATTTACAAAAACTATTGCAAAGAAAAAAATGTGTTCTTAAACGGTATCTACAAGGGCTGAAACACATGTAGGTTATCATTCTATCTAGCCCAACAATAAGATATCTTTGAAGGTAGAAAATTTTGCTAGTAAAGAGGCAGATGGTTGCTTTTTCCCCTGTACTAACAATCCAAATAAATGTGATATCTTTGTATTTTATAATAGTAAAAATAAGCATTACAATACGAGTAGTATAGTCTCCCGGCAAAAAGTTAGAGCAAGACAGAAAGAGAAAGTCGAATGTAGAGCAAATTGGAACTCACGTTCCTTCATCCAAAGCTGTGTAAAGCGAACATCCGTACCATTGGCTCATCTTTGTCCCAAGTTCCTATTATCAACCCATTTCCGCAACTCCACAATACAATTGGAAATGAATAGGTCTTCTTTTTTATTAGTTTCACTAACTGTATTGGTTCCTTTAATTAAAAGTTGCTTACAAACACTTCCGGTCTAAGGGTTAAAGTTGAAAATAAAAGCGTTTTTATTTTATCCCTGTTTCTTCTAGAACTTTTTTGTCAGTCATAAAACTGCAACTTGTTATCTTCAGCTGTTTGGGCCAAAGGACTTCAATCTCTATATAAATCGAGTCCCGACTGTCTGTTAAATGTGCAAGTACCTTTTGTACGTCACGTTTTTTTTGGATACCGAAAAAAACAAAAATTAGGTATTTGCAATTTTTTCCTACACGTTAAACATTAATCTATTTTTTTTTATAAAAAAAGATGTTTGGAAAAAGTGCTTTTGGTACCAACACAGGAGGCTTTGGACAGCAGCCTCAACAAAACAATTCGGTGTTTGGACAGCAACCTCAACAACAACAACAAAATAATGCATTTGGTGGTATTTTTTTCATTAGAGTATTTAATTAGGAAACTAATAAGTGTAGGGTTTGGAGCTGCAAATAACACTGGTGCCTTCGGAGCCCCCAATAACAATAGCGCTTTTGGACAGCCCGCTCAACAGTCAGCGTTCGGTGCTCCAGCAGCAAATACAGGTAGATTCGAAATAATGAAAAAAAAAAAAACTTTTAATCTAATGAGCTACATAGGTTTCGGAGCTACAACATCTGCCTTTGGTCAACCTAAACCTGCAGGCTTCGGAGGGGGTTTTGGAGCTACTGGCACTTCTGCATTTGGTTCAGGTAAGAAAAATAATCAGTAGAATTGTCTTTAGTAACGCGATTTGTTCATCAAGCTCAACCTGCTGCAAATACAGGTTTTGGAGGAGGTTTTGGAGCCAGTAAGTTTATTGTAATTCACAAGTTCATATTTAGGCGACTAAAATAACCATAGATACCGGTGCAAACAACTCAGCTTTCGGTGCTGGTGCTAACAATACTGGCGGCGGTATGTTTGGACAACGCCCAGCAACAGGAGCCTTTGGAAATACTCCAACGGCAGGAGCTTTTGGTCAGCCTCAACAACAAACTTCTGCATTTGGAGGCGGGGGAGGATTTGGAAATGCTACTGGCTCAGCATTTGGACAACCTGCTGGAGCAACAAACCAAGGAACTGCTGGCGCAGACTTTGCTCCTACCCAAGATCGTGACTTGACAACTGGAGCCAACAACTTTTTCCAGACAATTACTGCAATGCCTCAGTATAAAGAGTTTTCTCTAGAAGAACTTCGTCTCCAAGACTACAATCAAGGCAGAAAAACCGGAGCTTCTGCAGGTGGCGCCTTTGGTCAACCCGCAGCTGTATCGGCCTTTGGTCAACCTGCTGCAAGCGGCGGTGCATTTGGTCAGCCAGCGCAAAACAACTCATTATTTGGCCAACCCGCTCAGACTGGTGGTGCGTTTGGTCAACCAGCACAAAACAATGCTTTTGGTGCCGCTAACAACAACACTGGAGGCATTTTTGGCCAGCAAACCGGCACGTCTGCTTTTGGTCAAAACAACGGAGCTAGCGCATTTGGGCAACCCGCTCAAAACAACACATTTGGTGCTGGGGCAAACACTGCGAACACTGGTTTTGGCGCAGGCGCTACCGGGGGCGGCTTTGGTGCTAATGCAGGTGCTAATAAGCCATTCGGTTTTGGTAAGCTTCGAAAACTAATTTATTATCTGGCATATTTACTAAGATCCAACATCTATACTAAGGTAACACATCTACGCCGACAACTGGATTTGGAGCAACTGGAACCAACGGATTCGGACAACAAGCAAACACCGGTGGGTTTGGTCAACAGCCTGCCCAAGCTGGAGGTTTTGGAAATTTTGGAGCCAAACCTGCTACGGCAGCCCCTACGACTGGATTTGGTGGTTTCGGAAACGCAGGCGCAGCAGCTGGAGGTTTCGGTGCGGCTACTAGTAAACCTGCTGCATCTTTTGGTTTTGGTCAAACCCCTGCCACTTCAACAGGCACAACTGGGTTTGGATTTGGGGCACAAAACAATACTGCAGGTACCTTTGGGCAACCCGCTGCTGGCGCTGCTGGTGGTGGTCTTTTTGGTGGTGCCAAGCCTGCAACTTCCACCGCACCTCTCTTTGGTGCAGGTGCAGGTGCTGCTACAGGTACAACTGGCTTTGGTGGATTTGGTGTAGGTCAAAATAATACCAGCGCTGGTTTTGGTACTGCTAACACCGGTGGACTATTTGGACAAAAACCTGCTACAGGTACCGGAGGAGGGTTGTTTGGTGGTGGAAACACGCTTGGTGGTTCTACTTTCAGCGGGTTTGGTCAACAGCAGCAAAACACTGGTTCTTTCAATTTACCTGCTCAAGGCGGTTTAACTTCCTTTGGTACCAATGGTTTACCAAACCAACAACAACCTTTGGTAGCTGCTGTCGATAGAAACCCATATGGCAGCAACCCTCTATTTGATTTAACCAAACCCCCTGGTGCTAGTAGCGACCCCAGATCGGGCCCTTCTGCTGTAGCTGTCAGTGGATCTGCAAGTAAGCCCCCCACTCCCCATTATCCTATTTCTCCTCGCGTTGTGTCCAAGATCAAGCTTCGCGGTTTTTCTGTTACCCCTGTGATTCGACCCACAAAGAAAAAGATGAGCAGCTCGTCTATTGAGGGTGTGAGCGATGATGCTGTTCTTGGCGCTGGAGCGTTTGCTCCCCGCGAAAACAATAGACAGTTAATATTCGATGACAGCGTTGATCCTGCCAATATTGTAGCCATTGTAAACAAGAAAGCCGAGAAGAAAAAGGTACTTTTCGACCCTAATCTTGAATACGTCGCCTCAAGAGGAATCAACAACGCTGTCTCTTCTGTACCCCCTACAGCTACTGAAAACGGTGTTTCTGGAGTTCCTATTGCGACAAGCTCTGCTGGTAGCTCATCCTCATCATCCGCTGCTATTAAGCGTGGATACTATATGTCTCCTACTATTGAAACACTGAAAGGCATGAGCAAAGAAAACCTCAAGGTAGTACACAACTTTACTGTTGGACGCAAAGGATTTGGCGAAATTAGGTTTGAAAAGTCCGTGGACTTGTCTGAAGTTGATTTAGATGATTTGTTGGGTACTCTTATACTCATTGAGGATAAAAAAGTTGTGGTTTACCCTGATGAGAGCAGCAAAAAATCTGCCGGCGTTGAATTGAATGTTCCCGCTTTAATCAAAATTGAAAATTGTTTTCCTCGTGACAAAAATACAGGTGCTGCTATCAAAGATCCTGAACATCCCCGCTTCTTGTTGTTTGTTGACAAGCTCCGTCAACGACCCAATATTAACTTTGTAGACTATGATTACAGCACTGGTACATGGTCTTTCAAAACTGAAAGATTTTAAAGCTTATATCTAAAAATTTTAAATAAACTATTTCCAACCTTTTCTTAAAAGTATAGAGCGTTTTCTAAGCGCTTAGCAAGCATGTGCATATTTTTTTTCAAGTTTGTTAAAGTGGCCTTGCATTACTGGTATACATTAGTCTTTATAGATTATACAGTTGCAAAAGTGTTTGCTAAGAGCGATCATAAGAATACAAAATGTGACGTACCCTGAAACACAGGGAAGGAGAAGAGATAGCTAATTTATATACATACTGGAGAAGAAAAGCCCTTGAAGAACGAGCACTATTTAAATATACTCATAATAGCGTGTCAGTGTATTTACTGTCTAATAGCAATTGGGCAGCTCAATAGATAATATAGTGTTGTTGGTAGTTCGTAAACTATTTACTGAATATAGAAATTGATTACCCATTGTTAATTGAAACAGACTAAAAATGGCGCATGTGGACGTAATTCTACACACTCACAGTTCAAATAAGCTATTTGAGATACTGAACCATTAAAAAAAACATAGGTTATAGTTGTTAAAACAAAACCCCAGTCCAATATGCTAAAGAAAACGGAACTGCTATAAATCCGCATTTGGCCTACTGTAAAGACCATTAATTTGATTAAAAGACGTTTCTAAAAAACTGAGCATCTTAATTACGCATAAGAAAAGATTATGTTGGGGTGCTACATATAAGGTATTGCAATTCAGCCACTGACGGCTTTTTAGCAACAATCGGTCATTCGGCAAGCACTATAACCTAAAACGACCCCGTTCCCACCGTAGCATCCAGAATACTGAATTTTCACTTTGTATACAGAGTAAACAGTATGCAGCCTAAGTCATGTGGCACTTAAGAATAAGTAGATAAGCAGGAGTTTTTGTAAATTTATCGCCAAAGCTGGTACACAATACAAACGCCTATGGGCAAATCGTTTTCTTTTTATTGGGATATTTAACATACGCATAGTCATATTCAAGGGTCTTTTATATACAAGCATACACCATAGGTAATTACATAATTTTCTGAAAAACTGTCTTCAGAATTTTTTAGGCTTAAACCAGCCCAAGGCATTGAATACGCACCACAGCGAGCTTGTCTTATTTACATCGATACGGACACATTTTTGAGCGTCCGACTTTCGAAACTTCATTTGTGATTTATCAAACTGTTGTGCAGCTAGAATAAGTGAACGCCTACACTTCAAATACTGCTCAGGCGATAAACGTAAAACGGAAGCAATGTTAACTTCGCCATGGTGCAATTGTCCATAATAAGGCATATTTGAAACGTCCAACGGTGTGCCTATTAGCTTATATGAGTAATCAGAGCTTGTATTATTTGAGTTTGTTTTACCTTTCCAAATAGCACGAACATGAGATCGCTGCTCAAATGCATTCATATTGGGCATCCATTGAGGTAAAATATATTGTTCATCTGGCAGAGCGAGATCCATTGTGTCGTAAAAAATTGCAGACTCAGTCTTTGATTTATCAGGCTTTGCTTTTTTAGAAGAGACTGAGGGTCTTCGTATCTTTTCTTTCTTTATAAGTATGGAAAAAGTGTTCATTTGAAAGCTCCCGCGCGTATGAGATGAAAGGGATCGCCGAGGGATTGATTTTGTACGGCAATGCGTTTTAGATAAGCGTCGGTTTAATAGAATAAAGTCAATCTCGTCGTCGTATTGTTCATGGAGAGTTTTTGGCGTGATAGGAGGGGAGAGTGGTATTATTGACATCATTGTTTCGGTTGAAGGAAAGAAAAGGAGAAGTGATCTGATGGTCCGTTTAAATAGCCTAGTGTGACAGTTTTTAAAAAGGCTGGGGCCGTTACACGTGGATTTACCTTACCTCTTCTGGTGTCGATCCCTCTTTGTAAATGTCATTTAGACTATTCCTTAAAAAGAAGGCAGAGATGAGACAATCTTCATATTAGCTGTTTATCTTGGCATTCTACTCAATTAAATTTAACGCAAAATGTAAATAGATATACACAGCCTATTAACCGATAATTCTGTATATGAATTCTTGGTGCACATTAAAAAGATCCTTTTTTTAACATTGACTGTACAACAATTTCTGACTATTTCTTTTGGTAACAATTTATTTAATTATAGTATTTCCGCTTTACAATCAATTATTCTCGTTTAGCGCCTTTACACCAAAAAAAAACTCAGTTATGTGAACCACTTTATTAAGCCACCTTATACGTTTAAAAAGATCGCACCTAATTAAGCAGTAACTTTATTTAGATGAAACAATTCCCAAAAAAAAAAGCGAAAATAGAAAAAAAGGAAAGCAGAATACCAGTGCAACACAATTGCCAACATCCTATTCGTATAACATTTGTTTAGGGCTCTATTAGCATTTAATATTCTCATCTCGTGTCAGATGAGAGTAGAAAGTGATTTTCACACATACAGAAACATAGAAAACAGAAATGTAATTTCTCTATAAACAAAACGTCTTAACATCTGTCTTTCCCATACAGCACACATCATATATCCGTCATTATTCAGCAAATTAACACTTGTGTTTAGAGATTCCCAAACCAAAACCACTGCCAAAAAAAAAAAAAAGTGTGCAGATCCCTTTTTTATAGAAAAAAGCACTAAAACAAGGTAGGCGTGTAAACTTCAGTAATACAAGCTATCATTTAAAATACAGGTATGACATAATGGCTGTTTTTTTATCGCTGAGTTAATTAAGTTGAGATTTTGTGGGACCTTCGCCCCTTTGAACATATTCACAGGCATCTTTCTTTGCGTCATCAACGTCGATCCAAACGACAATAGTTATGGCTACAGCAAACAAGCCAAGAACAAATGGCCACCCTCTCCAAATGTCTGAAGTAGCCTCAGTAATTGCTCCAATAACGACAGGGCCAATCCAAGATGAAGCTTTGCTGACAATCCCAAAGAGTCCAAAAAATAAATTTTCTTTACCCTTGGGAACCATCTCAGCCAACAATGTTTGCTGCCATGCCCATATAGGGGCCACAAACAAACCGCCCCATATATTTAACACCCACATTTCATTAATAGACTATCAGATGAAAGCAATATTAGACATAACAACGATCAATGACCCTCTTTTTTTTTTTTTTACCTTGAGTCCAAAGTTGTTTGAAAAAATACCGATACTACCCCAGAGAGGTATCACAGACGAAAGGCACATAATCATTAAAAGGCTAGTCTTTGTTTTGAGCTTGAAATATTCGGTAAGCCACAAGAAGAGCAAACATCCCATGATAGAGGTCACTGCAGAAAGCAGACCAAAAAGGACATTTAGTTTGGGAGAAAAATTAGTGAGCTGTCCTTGAACTATAACTATCATTTGATTGAGAGTTGATATACCATCAGAAAACATGAAGTATGCCACCATATAGGTAAACAAATAACGGAGTTTTTTGGCTTCTCTAATAAACAAACAGACATACAGTTACTAAAGGTGATACAGAGCATGTATACTAATTCAATTACCTGAATGACTCCACAATGGATTTCCACCCAATAGTCAGGTAGTTGTAACCCAATGGTAAGTCTGGCCCTTTTCTGTTTTTAGGCATAAGGACAAAATATGGAATTGCAGTTAATGCAGCATAGGTAGCGCAGACCATAGTTCCAATAAAGTTGTAAATTGGCTTATTTCCTAGCGAATCGCCTTCGTATGGTACAAAAGAAACGCCTGATAGTATTCCTGAGACCACCAAAAACCCAATGTTAGAGTGAGTAGTTGATATTGCCGATACATGATTCCTCCATTTCTCGTTGTCTTCTCCTTTTTCTCTTACTTGTGGTAAATTATCGCTTTTTATATATGAACAAACATCTTTTTAGTTGTCGATTTATTATATAAGTTAGAAGGTACCTAATGGTAGGAAACACGGCTGCATAAAATGCCAAGCTTGTGCCATATGATATAAGGCCAACTGTCATCAAGCCCATCATTATATTCCAGTTTCTTCCATCGTCGTTTATAAGGGTCATAGGAAGCGCTTGAAAAAAAAAGTTCAATACTGTGGAAACGAGTAACACGTATCGATTCCAGCGGCCATAATCAGCCAAGCTTCCAAAAGTGGTAAGCAATACCATTTGAAGGGAAAAAGCAATGGCTTGAACATAAAGGAGCATAGAGGAAATAGGAATATTTCCAGTTATCCAATTTATGTTACATGGTTCAGTGGCATTGTTGATATCACACTTCTCGAGAGTTGAAGGATTGAATCCATTTTTGTATGCCAAGTACTGTAGGATAAGAGGCATACAACTGTATATAGTGTATCCGTTATTCTGCAATAGTTTATTTAACTTTGATTTTATCTTATTAAATGTCTTACACCGTTGTAATATAAATAATAGCTCCAAAGCTCTCTTTTAGTAGTCAACGGTTGTAATTTTTCGCTGTGTGTTTCCAAGGTATCATCAGATATATCTACATCTGCTTTATTACTTATGCTATTTACACTGGATTCCATTAGAGAAAAAGAAAGAGAGAGAGGGAATATGGAAGGGGAACTAAAAGTTGCAGTTACTATTTAAACGTCTCATTGAATTTGCTCTAGTATGGGTAATATGTTGTTCCAAATCGATATGCTCTTTCCGTAGAATTCTATATAGCAATCTGCATATGCAACCAAGCTCTGCTTTAGTTCTGACTCCTTAGTATCCGTAAATAATCGAAATTCTTTGATCATTTGTGTGGAATAACTATTATTATCGTCAGCCGCCTTAGCTACCAATTGACCCAGCTATTTTTGTAAAATATGTCAGTTTACAAAATTTCTTGAATTTTTTTGTACCTGATTTATTTTGCTCTCTAATTTAGCTATTTTTTCGGTTCTAGCTTTGCCCATATCTACTATTTTGTCTGTTACAGTCTCAGTAATATCTGTTCCTAAAGTAGTCCCCAAGTCTGTACCTGGATAAAGTGCCTTCTCTCTTTCCAGAACTATGGCTTGGAGCTCAGTAGACATGTTTTCGAAAGTAACCTGCTTTTCATCTCTTTCAGCTAGTTTTTCCTATATATTTGTATTTACATTTTAATTTCCCCTTGGCTTTTATATGGGTGTAAATTACCTTAGCTACGTTGCAGTAGTTGTAGACTTCATGTAATTTGTTCAAAAACAATAGTTCCTCTTGGTATCTCTATAGGTCCTCTATTGTTTTTAGACTAAACGTGTATACATAAATTGTGTTTGTAACTGACCCTCTTTTTAAATTCGTTAGCGTAGTGCTCTACAGATTCTGCAAACTGCCTCAGCTGTTGGTCAATATTGGTTTCTAGCGCAGACAAACCCCGAATGCTAGCTGCAAAATAGATATAGTTATTTTGCAGCACTTGTTGGCGTTTGCCTACTTTGGAATAAAGTTTTTCAATTAAAAAGAGGTTGTCTTGGAACTTTTCAATTAAATCCTTCATTTCCTCAAATTTTTCGTCTGGCTTTTTCACTTTACTCTTGGAATGGAATAAAGACACAAAAAAGTTCGAGGAAGGAACGGATTTAGTTTGAATGCTTTTATCTGCTTCCTAAAAAAACAAAAACAAAACGAAAAAGGAAATCAGTACAAATGAAATAAGCTATATCCATACAAAATCTGTAGATTCTAAAAATAAGCGAGTGTATTGCGATCTTTGAAAACATGGATGTCCGGCTAGTCTATCCATAAACCATTGAAGCCTATAGTTCCGTATAAAGTATTATTTCACTAAAAATAGAATAACCGGAAATTACAACAGGATTTACCCTAATCTTCTCTGTTCCAGAAACAAAGGATCGTACCAATTTCCTTTAAAAAATTCTGCAAAAAAAAAAAAAGTTAAATACTAAGCTACGCATATATGCAAACAAATGGATATAAACAAGTACTTAATCGGTGTTTTTCTGGAAGAGGTGGAACAATTGAGGTGGGGAACTCGATAGATAAAGCATTATGAAGCCAGATGAAGTCTTTGAATCTTCTTCTTACAGGTCTATTACTTGTAGAGTAGTTTTCTAAGGCAGTCTAGTAAATTTCAATTAACGGAGAATGTACTATTTTATTGAACTTTACCATAGTAAAAAGCCGATAAGTCACAAAAGACCCACCTTTTTGAGGGTCGTCTACACGAACTGTCATTGGTTCAGCTTTAAAAGGAGGGGCTTCTGGTTCAGGTACTGCTTCCATGCCCTGAAAAGGATCGAACTGGCTTGATGAGGCTTCATTCTATTTTTTTTTTTCAGAAAAAAGGTTCAAAAGCGTTTATGTTAATAACGAACTTGTTCGTGGCGTTTGTTGTCTTCTTCTGCCCAATGGGCTGCTTCGCTCTCAAAATCCACAAATGACATAAGAAAGAGCAAAAAGAAGGGAGAAGAAAAATTACTTTGCTTTTATTAATAATTTACGTCATATTGGTCCCTTCTTTCAAATATTTACAACAAGAGCACCTTTAGTATCAATCTTTACTTTCTGACTTGTCATTAAACAGCTCATAATCTCTGTTACGATAAGGAAATCTTTTTTTGGTTTTACATATCTTACAAGTGGTGACAAGTGTAGTGACGGGAGAAGCTATATAATTCGTAAGCATAAGTATAAGTTTGCATTTGGCTGACCAATTCTTACACTTTATACGATTTGTGGAGGTACGCGAAGGCAAAAGTGTAGTGTCGCATCGTTTACAAATCGTCCGTTTCAGATGAGGGTCACTAAAAGCAAGAAACATAAATATAATTCGAAACTTTCATTTCTACAAAGATGCGTATGTTATTTTTTTTTTTTTTACAGCCTAATGACCATTTTAGCCGATATACTCTTCATATTACTGTTTAAATATCGGCTTGTCCCTAACAATCCAGTTGGATCTCCTTGCCAGTTTTTGATATGATCTTTTTTTTCAATGTGAGCTTCGCAATCAATTGAAGACATTAACGCAGATGCCTGATGTAGAAAATTTATCCTCTCGTATGCCTGGGCACTCTTTGGATTAATGTTCGTCTTTTTTTGCTTTCCCATTGCCCAAAGTTCTATATTTTGACAGATATTCCTAAAATACCGATCAAAAATTGAATAGCCACTTTTTATCCTTTGCTTTTATGTAAGAAAATAAAAGATTTTTACTCAGCTATTTTTCTATTCAAGTTTGCCAGCGCTTTTGCAATATCAGAGTTCAAGTTTTTTGGAGCTCTGTAATACAAGTCGCTTTATAGTTTTAAATTTTTTTAAAAGATCTTCTACAGCTCTTAAACGAAAGCTTGACTACCCCAATAGTATCAATGTGGAATCGTAAATATTTATTGGAATACAATTTGCCATGTAAATCGACCTCAGTTTTGTTTTTCGATTTACTATAAATTATAGCATCTTCGTAGGAAAAATCTAAGGTAAAACAACATACTTCTGCAAATGGTCAGGGATAGCAGAAGAGAGGTTTTTCGAATCTAGCCATTTGCGACCTAAAGAAAAAGAAATGTTTAAAAATGGAGTCTGTTTTTACAGCAATCCGTAGATATTTGTTGATTTTACTAAAAATTCGAGACTGGTATCTGTAGGCGCCATCGCATAAAAGAGTGACAACTTTTTTACCTTTAAACGTTTAGCATTTTCGTTTATTTTATTATCAATTACCTTTTCCAAGTTGCTGAGCCATTTGAACAGCAGCTACAACATTCAACGCGGATGTAGCTCCTAGATATATACCCTCTTCATCTAAAAGGCGATAGAGCATAGCAATGGTGTCCTCATCCTTAATATGAAGTGCACCATCAATTAAATCCAAGTCAGCACCAAGGTTGTCAGTGACGCGACCTTGGCCGATACCTTCAGTAATTGAGGATCCACCACGATCCATCACTTTACGTCCACTGGAAATGTAGCTATAAAGAACAGATCCTGGAGGATCAGCCAAGAAGCTCTTAAAGTTATCGCCCTTTTTGTCTTTTAGGTAGCGTGTTACGCCTGCTAAGGAGCCACCAGTACCGGTTGAGCAAACAAAGCCATCTACCTCTCCGTTGGTCTGCTCATAAATTTCGGGTCCAGTAGTTTCAATATGCGCACGGCGGTTAGCAATATTGTCAAATTGATTGGTCCAAACAGCATTTTCCAAGCCCTCTGCATGGCGCTTAGCCTGATGATTATAATTTTGTGGATTATCAAAGGCCACAGCAGGTACAGGGTGGACTTCAGCTCCTAGCATACGAAGCAAATCGATTTTTTCTTGAGACTAGACGAATACAAAAATTGTTTGTTTTCTCTCTTTTCTTTTTTTCTTTTTTTTTTTTCGTACCTGAGTGTCAGGCATATAAATCACGCATTTATATCCTTTAGCGCGACACACATGAGCCAAACCAATACCAGTATTTCCTCCTGTGCCTTCTACCACAGTACCCCCGGGGCGGATCAGACCTTTTTCTTCTGCATCTTTGACAATAAAAAGAGCAGCACGATCCTTAACTGAACCACCAGGGTTCATAAATTCAGCTTTGCCCAAAATCTCACAGCCAGTTTCTTCGCTCAACTTATTTAGACGAATCTGAAGATGTGTTAGACAAATATAGTATTAAAAAGAGCATTACCAGTGGAGTATTTCCAATAGCTCCAATGAATCCGTTAGTGACCTACAACACAGAAGTTATTAAGCCATATATACATATATCCACTTACACCAGAGGGTACACCATTGAGAGTTGTAGTATATGTGCGACGAGCAAGCAAACTAAGCGGTCTTATCATTTCTAATAGAAACCATTTTTTTCTGTTTGTTAGTTTTTAAGGGAAACGAAGTGTATCATTTACTGTGAAAAGGATATGTAAGTAAAAGAAAGGTGTAATACCTGGCAAATAGCAATTTAAGAAAAAACTCAGTTAAAACAGTTAGTCACAATCTTTTGATGGGAAAAAAAAACCCCAACGTTGCTATGGTTTTCTTCTTGCTTCCGTGAAACCTTTAAAACTTCATAAACTCTCTTTTTTTTTAAAAAAAAAATTGTTGAATACGAAAGGTCTGGTTTGTATTTTATTTAAGCTTTGGTAGCACGTCTTTTGTTTCTTTTCATATAGTATTGGAAGGAGTAGTAAATTGTTCTAAATGCTCTAGAATACTACTATACCTTCTTTTGATGCGATGAATTCTTACAAAAAATATACTTTAATCTCCCGTTGGGAGATCTTAACTATCACGTAATGTCTTGTCTCCAATCATCTAACAATATCAGACGACTTAATTATCAAATGTGACTGTTGCCTCATACGCTCATTAGCTTTAAGTAATCGAAAGTTGTAATCAAATATGAGGTTTTTAATCAATTTTTGTTCTATACTGTTGGTACATAGTTGCGTTGCGTTTACTGAGAGTTTGCCTGTTTACATAGGCATATATAATCGCCTAGAACTTGTAACCGATATATTAATTGGTTGGTCTATGTGATAGTCTGTCAAATGCTCTCAAGGCTAAGCTAAATTCAACAGCTTTTTTTTTATACATTAGAAGCAGCCTTCGGGCAATCGTTTTTCGGTCGTAATAAAGCATTTTTTTTAGCAGAAACTCGTAGGAATGCTTCAGTTTACGTGTAAATAATACTACAAAACTTGTACTTTGGTTTCAAGAACAAATATAGTCTTTCAAATTAGGCCTTTATAAAGATAGTAAAGTCTATATATTGCTACTATTATAGCTGATATCGTTTTTCAGGTGTGTTTGAGCTCTTAGCTGTGGCTGCGGTTTCATGAAAGCATAGACTTGAGTTTTTTTTTTGTCTTTTTCTTTTAAAAAAGGCAATATAGCTTATAAACTCTCAAGATCAGCACCTGAATATCTTTATTTAGCTTTCTGAAAACCATAACTTTTGCCTAGTGCTTATAAACAATTTTCTCATATCCGGAAAAAGTACCAATCTTTTTTTTTTTTTTTCACAATTGACGAAGGCCACTTGAAATTGTACTCTCATCAAAAGGTACAACCAATAATTTATGCGTTGCTTTGAGAGCTACAAAACAAAGCTCTAAGGTGGTCTCAAACAAGAGACGCATTTAATATTATCACACAGACCAATATGGCCAGATTTAAAGCACAGACTGTGTCGAAATCAATAGGCCGGACTATTAAACGTACCGGGCAGCGTTTTACAAAATAGCCCAAAAGAGAAGTGCAAGGTGTGAAAGGGGCATCAAAATTAATGTGGTTGGTAGTCAGTTTCCCTTCCTCTCTCACTCCATAACTCTACGCAATGCCTAAAGGTAAACAAAAAATACAAACAACAAGGATGGAATATGGAAGTGGATGAATTCAAGAAACAAATGGATGAATTCATAAGGATGCGCTACATCCATCCATCTGTATTGAACTACAGATATATAGCAGTAACCGATTAGTATGCAGTTATTGAATTTCTCAACAGCTGAATCTCAACTCCTTCCACTTTCCATCGATTTTACTCAGACATCAGCGAAACAATGTGAAGTAACATCTTTCTTAAGTTAGTGTTTCCGGCACAAAGTACCGCATGACCCTCGGTCTTCCCGTTGGTGCTGTCATGAACTGCGCTGATAACTCTGGTGCTAAGAACCTGTATGTCATTGCTGTCCGCAACATCAAGGGTCGTTTGAACAGACTTCCTGCTGCTGGTTGTGGTGACATGGTCATTGCCAGTGTCAAGAAGGGTAAGCCCGAATTAAGAAAGAAGGTTATGGCCGCTGTCGTTGTTCGTCAACGTAAGGCTTGGAGACGTAGAGATGGTGTCTTCCTTTACTTTGAAGATAATGCTGGTGTCATTGTTAACCCTAAGGGTGAAATGAAGGGTTCTGCTATCACTGGCCCTGTTGCTAAGGAATGTGCTGATTTGTGGCCCCGTATTGCCTCTGCCTCCGGTACCGTTGTCTAAACAAATTCGATCTTATTGTAGCTATTGTTTGGAAATATATAACAAGTACAGGAATATATTTGGGACAAAATAAAACACATATGTAAAAGATTAAGCCCCAGTCTTTCAAACATGCAACGTATTGAAAAACGTAATAGGTCTAAAATTATGGCACCGTTTCTTTTCCTTTTCGTTCAATCCGTCCCTGATTTTGTTTGTGAACTTTCAAAAAAAAAAACTGATACATATATACAGAACCAAACAAAGCTACATTTTAATGGAAGCAAAGCTATTTCTATTTTAAATGAGTTTTACAAAAAGTTATAAAGTTTAGTACATAACATGCTTGTAAGGAATGCGATACAACACCTTCTTGTTGCTACCGAGCAAACAAACGTCATACTAAAACAATACGTCCTCAATTAACCGCCTTGTATAAGGGGCGAAAAAAGCGAAAAAGAAAATCCAAATTCTTGTGTATCTTATCCGCTGAATTGATTCTTTCATTTTTTATTAACTTTTCTGCTGTTTTGATAAATGGGAAAAAAGTGAGGATGTCTTAGATGAGGTCGGTTACTATCAATAGAAAATTAGAATCACCCAAATAACACTAAAAAAAACATACCGTTCATTGGCATTTCGTCAATTTGGGTGCTGTAATATTGTTCAATATCACGTAAAATTTTCAAATCATCGTTCTTCACAAAGTTGATAGCTACACCCTTACGTCCAAAACGTCCAGATCGACCAATACGATGAATATAGTTTTCACGATTGAACGGCAAATCGTAATTTATGACCAAAGAAACCTGTTGGACATCAATACCACGAGCCCATACGTCAGTAGTAATTAATACACGGCTAAGTTGGTTTAAGCAATCTATTCATAACCATAAAAGTGTACTTTTTACCTTGCTCCTTGGCGGAATTCTTGCATAATAGCGTCACGCTCTTTTTGTGGCATTTCGCCATGCATAGCAGATACTGTAAAGTTTGCCTCTCTCATTTTTTCAGTCAACCAATCCACCTAAACTGCCAGTTAGTTCCTTGCTTTTTTTTTTTTCTTTGAAGATTCCTGAATCACCTTCTTTTTCTGATTGCAAAAGATGACAGCTTGTGTAATTGTCAAAGTATCATATAAATCACACAATGTATCAAACTTCCATTCTTCGCGCTCTACAGCAACGAAAAATTGCTTGATGCCCTCCAAAGTAATTTCATCACGCTTCACAAGTATTCTGATAGGATCTGTCATAAAGTTGTTTGTCATTTCTAATACATCATTAGGAAGAGTAGCGGATAGTAAGACAACTTGGGTTCCTGGAGGTAAATAGCGATAAATGTCGTAAATTTGATCTTTAAATCCCATGTTCAACAATTCATCAGCTTCATCAAGAATTAGCATTTTCATATTACGAGTACGCAACACACGACGACGAATCATATCGTATACACGTCCAGGAGTGCCAGACACAACATGGACACCTCCTTCAAGTTTGCGAATGTCTTCGCCAACACTTGTACCACCAATGCAAGCGTGACATTGAACATTCATGTAATCGCCTAAAGCCAAAACAACACTTTGGATCTGTGTAGCCAATTCACGAGTTGGAGATAAAATCAGCGCTTGCGTTTCGCGAATAGTGGTATCAATCGTTTGTAAAGCTGAAATGGAAAAAGTAGCGGTTTTACCAGTACCAGACTGGGCTTGAGCAATTACATCGCGACCTTTAATGATGGGTACAATGGCTTTTTTTTTTTAAAAAAAAAATAGATGCAATCAGTAAATCAGTTTCGACCCAATTATCTCTTTTCTTAGTTTCCTTTTACTTACCTCTTTGTTGAATGGCTGAGGGCTTTTCAAAGTTGTAAGCATAAATACCACGGAGCAAATCTTCCTTCAATCCAATAGAATCAAAAGTGGGAACAACTTGAACCTAAAGTGAATTCAAGGTTTAGCTGTTTTATTTTTTTTGTTATCGGCATAGCTTAAATGAGGTTTCTCTTACAGTTTCGGATGTCTCAAAAGCAAGTTTGTCGTCTGTAGAGTGATCAAAAGACATTTTAAAGTGTAAACAAAAAAACGAGAACAGAAAAATTTTAAAAATAAAATTTTAGCTTAATATAATCCGTTGAGTTTCGTGCCTCATATAATAGCCTATAGCAAAAGGATACTCATGTTTTGCATTTTGGGAGTAAATATTTTAGGTTGATATTATTTGTTTCAAAATAAAGAGGTAAACTCATTGAGCACTGCTTACTAGGCTTTTTATTTTCAGGCCAAGTAGTAAGCTCACAATACAAAGGGCTTCTAGTTTACTATACAACGTTTCAATTGAAACTTAACTTAGATCATCTGATTTGGCTATACGGTTTATCTTCAAGGTATTGTATATTATTTTCGTAATAAAAGCTACATTTCATAATACAAATTATACACAAATATAATACAAAAAAATCGTACCGTACGACTGACAAGGTCAAAAAGTGATACCATTTGTGGAGTGACTGCTCTTTGAATGACATTTTTGAATCAAAGCTTAACTATGTTCTTACTTTGTAAGTCACTACAATACACACATAGCTGCAAGCAATGCAGATCGAATCAGTACGCTGTTTTTAGGATCATGAATTGCTTTCATCTAACATTTTAAAATGGACTGCGCTAAGTGTTTACCATTATCGAGAGCTGTTGACAGTTGCAAGATCTAGCCACACACGATGACAAGCACTGACAGATCAAGACAACACATAGAACGTTTTATTGGATAAGCCAATGAAAAATCGTGCGAAAAACAAGAGGAGATTAAACAAGTGACAAACCTTTTTAAGAGTCATTCTCGAAATTTTCTGTTACCCT
Organism: Sporodiniella umbellata; assembly: GCA_025677835.1. Taxonomy (NCBI): domain Eukaryota; kingdom Fungi; phylum Mucoromycota; class Mucoromycetes; order Mucorales; family Rhizopodaceae; genus Sporodiniella; species Sporodiniella umbellata. The sequence goes on along the minus strand of JAIXMR010000092.1, from coordinate 49,290 downwards.
ACCTTTTCTTTTAGTTTTCTTACCATGACCGCTAACACCCCTCAAATTGTCGTTGGTGTTCTTGGTAAGACAAATGACTACTGTTTAAAATAAAAAAGTATTTAATGTATTTACCATAGCCTTGCAGGGTGCTTTTCTGGAGCATATGAACATGCTTGATAAGATTCCTCAGGTCAAGGAGACAGTTGCTGTGCGCACCGAAGAACAATTAAACTATGTTGACGCATTAATCATTCCAGGTGGAGAATCTACTGCTATGGCATTGATTGCTGAGAGATGCAATATGCTAGAACCCATCCGTGCTTTTGTTCAAAAGAAGCCTACTTGGGGCACTTGCGCTGGTATGATTATGCTTTCAAAAGAAGCTCATGGCGCTAAGAAAGGTGGACAGCAACTGTTCAACGCTTTGGATGTCTCAGTAAATCGCAATCAGTTTGGTTCTCAAAAAGAGAGCTTTATCGCACCTCTTCATTTACCTGAACTCCTTGGGGACAAACCTTTTGACGCCTTCTTCATCCGCGCACCCGTGATCTCTGAAATCAAAGCCGACAATGTAAAGATTGTTGGTCGCTTAGAGAAAAAGGTTGGTCAGACAGAGGCAGAAACTGCAGTGGCTGTGATTCAAGACCATTTGTTTGCTACAGCTTTTCATCCCGAGTTAACAAACGATAACCGCCTTCATCAATTCTTTGTCGATATGGCCCTCAAATTCAAATAATACCCTGAACACCTTTTTTTCCAGCATTTTAAATTGGATAGTTTTATTAGAAGTAGGATTGCGGCTGTAGAATAAATTATCAAAATGAAACTTTTTCGTTGTCGCCTTTAGAGGCGTCTGTACAGCTTTGGCTAGAAACAGATGTGATTACAATTTTCGATTTAGGAAAAGCTTTAGCATATGAATATACAGTGCCTGAAACAAAGCCTGTAGGATAAAGTGTTAGTTTTTTCTTTAAAAAAAAAAAATTACCAATCATTATAGCAGACACATTGCTAAATGTTGCTTCGTCTCCAAAAAACACTATTCCTGAAATAGCAATTGGCAACTTGTTAAGTGATCCGACCATTGAGTAAGTAGTAGATGATGTAGTACGAACACACCAAGCAGAAGCGTAAGACATACCAAAAGCAGATACGCCTGAAAAAATCATGGCCCAAATACGTGCCTGACGTTGCTCAGAAGGGCTATATACAAACATTAGCCCAAGTAACTGTCACAAAATCTCACTTACAAGTTCATTGCCAAATTCTGACTTGACCAATCTTCCAACAATAAACTGGGTATTAACAATAAGGGAATAGAGAGTAAATTGTTGTAGTAGACTGTATCAAAATCTTTAAAGTTGGTCAGCTTTATACGTTTACGCATGTAGAGCACAAAGGCCGCTGAAGAAAAACAGTTGACAATCATCCAAAAATAGCCAAGTAGTATTCTAGTCTCTGCTGCTGTTAAGTTCATAATTGAACCCATAGCATCAAATACGTCGTTCCATCCAGCAATGACTGAAGAAAATGTCTGTATTTTTATATATCAGTCTTTTTCTTCTCTTTTTTCTTTCGCTTTTTATGTATACACATACCATTAGTGCAAAAGAAACCATCATAAGCGAGGTAACACTGCCACCGAACCAGAGCACCTCTCCGTAAGCAATTATAATAATAGTAAGGTTTTTAAAGATTGTATAGACAGGGATAGCTAAATACTGCAACGCTTTTGATCCAGTATAAATCATGGCTACTAAAAAAACGACAATTGGGTACCATTTCTTTGCTTCTTCGCTGTTGTAGTCACGATATTTGATTAGATTTAAAAATTTAAAAATTTGGAGAAAGACGACAGTAACAATACTCTATATAAACCATTCTTTAATAGACTGAATCTTTATATTTACTTTTGATTGATTATATCGTGCCATTACCTGAACAGTCAACAAGAAAAAAACCATATTGAAATCGCCGCTTACTACGTATTTATTTGTTACTGTCATTACGATACTTGCAACACAGTAAAACAAAATAGGTAAACTAGCCTTCGCGGCAGGAGGTACAGCAGTGATTTTACTAGAAGCTACAACCGAGCTTTGGTTTTCCTCAGGTGATTCTGGCGGGGTATCTGTATTTACAGTTAGTAAAATAGGCTGCCCTTTAGCGTTAAACCCCATTGTGTTTCGTCTATTAAAAAAAGGCAAAGAAAAAAGAAAACCAAAGACAGATTGGAATGAGATATGCTTATAAACAAGATTTCTATTATGCATTGAACATTTTCCTCATATTGTTGTCTTGAGAAAAGAACCCTTGTTTACACACAAACATACCAGAGAATAGAGAGGTAATAACTTCTATATTGGGAATGTGACAGATTCATTACAGCCATAAGACAGATCGACTCTTATTATACAAGCTATTAAGAAGTTTTTTTTTATTTTAAAGCAACTCAGTTGTTACTACAGGCTTTCATGTCGATTGGAGCGAAAGCTTTTTAGTCGACAAGCTTCTTTTTTTTTCAAGAAAACGTAAGTATTTCACTAAACGGAAATTAGCCTAAAAACCAATAGGGATTGTTAAGTATCCCTAAAGCGCCTTTTAAAAACTTTGGTGCTCAGACTGTCTCTCGAGTTTGCGTTGGGTTAGTTGAAATGAAATGGCCACTATCAAAAGCGATCTTTTATTTTCTTAAACAAAGAAGCCAATGCAAAGCAAATAGGCGGTTTATGCTATATTTTTTGTCGAAAAAAAGCAGTAATATCATTGTACTGAGTGGTCTTGAACATAAACTGCATATTTTTTGTCAGCAGTTGACGTGACTTCATCTTGATATTTATAATGATACATAGGCGTGCCAAACATGCTTATAGTTTTTTTTTTTTTTTAAAAAAAAAAAAAAGCAGCAATTTTTATTGGTTACTCAGACCAAAACAGCCTGTTGTTGTCTTCCCAGGTTTAGCGTATGACTAAAAAATTTCCCACTAGCTCTTTGAGCTTAATTGTTTATAAGCAGAACAAAGAACCTTTATAAAATACTTATTTTCTCAAATTTTCTTTCTTCTTTACGTTTCATGGTGATTTTCAAGTCAAACTTTTCATCAGTCCCTATTCCAAACTCGGATATCTACTCCTTTTTTACTACACCTAATGAAAAAAACAAAACCAAAGATCTCAATAAGCCTTTATTCATAGATGGAGAGACGGGTAAACACTATAGCTGGAACAACGTTCTTGAGTCATCTTCTCGTCTGGCGTCTGGATGGAGAAATAATGTGGGGCTGAAAGAAGGAGAGACAGTAGCTATATTTGCTCCAAACCACCTTGATCACCCAATTCTTTACTTTTCTCTTCTAGCCGCAAGATGTACGATAAGCCCGGGGTATGTTGTCAATGAGCTTTCTATATTAACATGAACTAATCATGTTGAATTTGTGTAGAAATCCTGCGTACACATCACCGGAATTTGAACACCAGATTAGAAACTGTAAGGCCACAACACTTGTGACAACCCCAGCTTTATTGCCTATTCTTTCAAAAATTTGGGAAAAAATTGGGAATCTACGCAGCCGTATTTTTTTGTTTGGGGATCGAGAGGTTGATGGGTGTCGACCTTTCCGCTCCATTTCTCATAACAAACCAATTGAAAAAGCAAATAGAAAAAGTGAGGCCGACGATGTCGCTTTCATTTGCTACTCTAGTGGAACTACCGGCTTAGCTAAAGGGGTCATGCTGACACATAAAAACTTTATTGCCCAAACGATGCTTTATATTACTGGAGAATTAGAAAAAGAAGAGACTGCAAATGAATGTACACTGGGATTTTTACCTTTTTACCATATCTATGGGTTGAACTCTCTCATTTTAATGGCGTTCTACAAGGTGATTCCTGTAGTTATTATGAGCCGTTACGATTTGGAGCTCATGTGTCAATTAATTGAAAAATACAGAATTACTTCTGCTGTTATTGTGCCCCCCGTAGCAGTTCATCTAGCCAAATCGCCAATAGTTTCCAAATACGATCTTAGCTCTATTAAGGATATAGGCTGTGGAGCCGCACCATTGAGTGAAGGACATATAGACTCCCTCACAAAACGCATTCCTTCGTTAGTAAGACAAGGGTAAGAATGAAATATAAGACAAAAGCAATTCTAATTCACTGGTTCAGGTACGGAATGACAGAGACAACCTCTGGTGTTATTTTTCAAAATGCCGAAAACCATTCCCCAGGTAATTTTTTTCTTAATGCCTTTGATATTTAATTTTTTTATCTAGGATGTATCGGTGTTTTGTTTCCAAACGTCGAATGTAAAATTGTGGACGAAGAAGGAAAAGGTATATATGTAAATACATACACAGAGGTTTTCTAATACAGACCATGCTCCTTATCTATTGATAATTTTAGATTTGGGAGCTAATCAAGAGGGAGAGCTTCTGTTTCGCGGCCCAACCATGATGAAGGGCTATTTTGACAATCCAAAGGCAAATGCAGAAATTTTTACTTCCGACGGGTGGCTACGTACTGGCGATATTGGGAAATTTGATTCCACAGTTAATGAGTTCCGTATTGTCGACCGCATTAAGGAACTAATTAAATATAAGGGATATCAGGTAGCCCCTGCCGAATTGGAGGCTGTTTTGATGAGTATGGATATTGTAGCCGATTGCTGTGTAATAGGTGTGTACGATGAAGCCCAAGCTACAGAAATTCCTAGGGCTTATGTGGTTACTCAGGCCAATGTTCAGCAAAACCAAAAGACGTCTGAACATATTATAAGCTACATTGAAAAAAATGTTACAAACCACAAGAGACTTCGCGGTGGTATTAGGTTTGTAAATACTATCCCAAAAAGTCCTAGTGGGAAAATACTGAGACGGCAAGTCAGAGAATGGAGTAAGGCTGAGCAGAAATCGAGAGCCCGTTTGTAAAACAAGTCAAAAACTCAAAGCTTTTAAAATAAATGTAACATAATAATTCAAGGCTTCCTGCTTCTACTATTTACAAGAGTGTGTTAACACGCCTAGTAAAGACGATAATAACAGATAGCTATGTCAAGATACAAACTCTCCCAGTGATCGTATTGACATAACTTCTTTTGTTTTGAGTACATGTCTAGATGCAAACTATAGCTCTCAAAAAATCAGCAAGCCATAAGCAAATACAGTACGCATTACACAGATATATAACCTTTTTCTTTTTTTGTCAGTTTTTATAATTTGTTCACTCGAATAATATTTTAGTGATTGTTTGATAAACATAACCGATTATTAACAAAATGATCCATTGGGAATGGAATATTGGTTCTACTTACTGGGTATAGACTTGTGCTTTATTCAGTGTATTTTCAGACTTGCTCTTTTCTTCAGTAATCATATTTTGTAGCTGTTGTTCTAGAGTATCTATCCTTTCTTTTTTCAAATTCTTAAATGTATATATAGTGTAAATGTATTTACTGTAGTCTATCACAGTGTCATTTCTTGTCATACTGTATATCTCTATGTTTTTTTATGAATCTATACTTGTTGCTATCATATAATCTACAAGTGTTGTCTATAATTTTCATAGTATCTTCTTTCAAGAACCTTTCATACACATCAGCAAATAAATATATGGTTCGCCTATTATCTTTGTATATTCTTTGTCTATAGTCATTGCTTTTCAATTTTTTGTAGTTTCTTTTCACTTTACCTATAATATTTTTTAATTCTTTGTCTTGGCTAGACTTGGTATACTCTTTTTAGGTTTGAGTTTCTTTTTAGTATTTCCTCAACATCACACTCCATATCGCTACTTTCTAGTTGAAAATACCCATTCATATCAATATTGTCTATGAATATAGGTAGTTATAGTGGCGAATTTGGTTGCTGTTGTTGTGGCAGTTGTGGTTTATTTACATTGTTTTCTGCTCTATTTTCTATTTGTTGAACAACATCCTGTAAGGTCGTTTTTTTCTTGATTCTTTGAAAATACTCAGTTAAAATATCATTTAGACTATCCAAATCTTTAATGTCATGCTCTTTCATAATACACTCTAATTTAATGAGGTCAAGAAGATAACCTTCACAGTTTGTGCACAAATTCACTTAAAAATGTATTTACATCCAACAGCTTTTCACTTTCTAGTTATAATAAAAAATTATATAATTTCTAAAAGAGGATACTTTGTATAACAGCATTAAAGCTCAATGAGTCAACCTAAACACCCCAAGTATCTTCTGAAACTGGAGTTGATTCTAAGAATCATTTGAACAATGAAAATAGTACAAACAATTGTGGCTATTATAGGCAGATATAATGCAGTTAACCCTGGGTAAGACAATAAGGTTGAATTTATAAAGTATGAATACTTTATTTAACTCACCTGGCCTGCTAAATGACGTTGAAAAAAATAAAAGCCATCAGATTCCTTTATGCTTTTTCAAGATGCTTCCTTTCATCTGTTGAGTTTTGCCTTTCTTCGTGTTACTTCTAATAAGGCAAGTATAGTCACCGGAACACCTTTCTGTGTTTGGTACTAACTTGAGAAAAAACCTGTAAAGGATTGCAAAAAAAAAAAAAAAAAAAAAAAAAACTCCCGTCATTTTAACCTGCATCCTACTTCATAGTTGACTAGCTTATTCAAGCATATTAGCAGAAAGTGTAAATGACTGAATACTAAAGTGTTTGTATCTAAAAACTTATAAAGAATTGATTTGTTTCCTACTACGAAATCGTGTTCCCCTTTTTTTTCCATATATATTTTCAGCCCACATTTTCTTTGATCGGAAATCTCCTTTTCAGTACACGCATTGTTTAAAAAAAAGCTGAAAAAAAATCTTAGAATTTGTGAGGAAATGCGCGTCTTTTTTTCGCGCCTCGTGTTTATACAAGCCGATAGAGTTTTAATCGGCAACTCAAATATTTATTTTATTTGTAGGGACCTAAAACGAGCACCGTAGTTCTTTATCTATACTAGCGAGCCAAGGTAATGGCTGTAAATGTAGAAAGCGTATTTGAAAGCATAATACACCATTAACATTACGATTGCTTTTGTTTTCTTTTTCACCTTTTAAAAAATTTAGAGTTCAAACGCCCTATTTATAAATAAACTTTGCCTAATAGCAAATGCATACCCTCTGGAACTCCTGTAAGCTGGAATAAAGGCCAAAATAAGCAGTTGCCTGCATAAAGAGCTGTAGTTTATAAACTGTGTGAAAAATTTACTTATGGCATTACATTTAGCTTAATGGCAGCACATAGTATTTTTTTTAAGAATGCATCTAAACTACACATCTAGCATGAAAGTTGTCAGTGTTTTGCTCTTTGTATAAACATCAAACAATAAAGACTCTATTACACACAAGTTTTAATAATATATTTTATGTCACACTGGAGACTGCTGTTTTAGTTTAAAAGAAATTTATACAAATAAACTTTTCCAAGTCAATCAAATAAATGGATACTGTCTCGCTTAAAATCTTGAAATAATAGAGTTTCTTGATTGTTAAAGTGCATTTGCTGGTTATTAATGAGTGGGGTTTTTAACAACCAAAAAAAAAAAAAACTGAAGAAAATTATACAATACAACATTCCGCATATAGAGTGTTTTTTGGTACATACGTTTTTATTTAACGAATATGAGCAAACTATGAAAGCAAATAGCTGTACATAGACGGGTTTACTTCAAAAGGGATGTAACCAAGTTCTAGGCTTACACTTAGATAAATTGATAGTTTGAACTATGTAATACAAAAGGGGAAGGTTGTGTCAGTTGTACATTGTGGTTGTTTGAATACTACAGAATTCTCGATAAAGAACTTTTACGCAACAATAACAAAAAAAAAAATATTTCACAAGATGTATAGAAAGTTAATTGTTTCGTCAACAAGTATTGTACAATTATCTATATTATTAGTCAACCTTATTTCTAACTATTATATCGCAACATTTTTCTTTGCTTTATTTTCTGCTCTTCTTTATCTCTATAAAACCAAGTAAAGATGAGTGGTATATGCTTCGTTTTGCTTGTGTTGAGTACACTTTGAATAAGAGCACTACATCTATTTGTGTGTTTCAGAACAATAATACAATATCTCCAAAATCAATTTATAGTACAATCTATATGTTAATCTACAACATCTTTTTGGAAATACTGTGCGTTTCAAACAAAAACCAAAGTAAATATTTGGTGTCATATGAGCTAAGAAAATTTGATGGGTTTTTTTTTACTAAAAGGAAATAGCTTCAAACTTGATGAACAAGTGATCCTGCCAGAAGATTGAGGTAGAGTAGACGGCATTTGAAATTGTATGTCTCACCAAGAGTGTGCGCCTACTAGAGTGGGGGCGTTAAAGGGATGTACATATATATACAAACTGCGCCATAGCCTTTAAAATATAGAGTAGACAATAAATAAACCTGCATAACTAGAATTCAATTAATGCTTATACATTTTTTTCTATTATATTCTCCGTATTGGCAGTTTATAGAAATTTTGGCTTATTGTAGATATTGATAGATGTGCGATTGGTTTGCTCATTTCTAAAAAAAAACAAAACAAAACAAAACAAAAGTGCGTTGTGGTGATTGTCGAAGGTGTTTGTAAAGTACAAGAGCATCTGTTAGAAAAAGACGAAAATAATGATAGCTATAAATCTCTGAAATAAATAAAAAAGCAAACAACCATTCAGAATTGTCATACGTCTTCCACTTTTAGAAGATAGTCTTACCTTCTGATAAGTGTGTATATATTAGTTGTTGATGGCTTTTTGGGCGAAACTGTATTACTGTATCTTTTTTTTTTAGAGTAGTAAAAATAGAACTTATCGCCTGATACCTCCACTAAACCAAAACCCATTTCACCAGTTGTATCAAAAGATAAGGCTGTAGGAGCAACCGTATAAAAGCCTGTATTTATTTTGCAAGTGCTCAATGAATCTTTCAGTAAACAAAAGACAACATGCTGTCATCTTAGTTTGCATTTTATCTATCGTAATATGAGGTTGTATGCAAAGCACAGTCTACTCAGTTTCGATTGATAGGGCTTATAAAAAATCCGGAGGCTTGTTTTGGAACTTTATTGTTGACGGAAAACCTATTCAGGAACTTTATTGTTTTTTTAGAGTCACGCCATAAGCATATAGTGAGTAGGAAGATGAAATGGAACTGAGTGCCGGAAAATAAAACGAAATGATCACAACACAAGTCAAGGCGGAGAGGTGTCTGCTGTTTTTTTTTTTTTTTTTTTTGGTCTTATTATTTTGCCTGTAAAACGTACGTTTTTTTTAAGTGTTCGATTTTTTTAAGAAAAAAATATAGGTACACAAACGCGTAAACAATAAGCGTTATACATAGCAAGAACAAGCTATTGTTTTTGAGCTGTACCCCAAAGACGAGGCTTTTGGGGGTTGAGTGAGGTTAACACTTGACCTATCTGTAGCACGTGGAGTCAAAATAGACGCGGTTTCTGGTAATGAATTTTACGCCTGACCAGCAAATGTAACAATAAGGAAATAAAAGAAACGCGGATTAGGAGACACAGAGTACCACAAAGAAAAAACTATATAAACCTACTTATTCTTTGTACTTTGTCAAAACTTTATAACCAAACTCTCTCTTGTTTTTTCTTTCTACACAGAAGAAAAAACTTTTTTTTAACTCAAAGCGCTTTTTTTTAACGAATTTTTAACGACCCTTTTTTCTTTTTTACAAGAAAAAACACTTTTTTTTAACGAACTACTTTTTTTTTTAACGAAACTCAACTCAAACTCAAACATGTCTATTAACGCTGGTATCAACGGTTTTGGTCGTATTGGCCGCATTGTCTTACGTGCATCTCTCGATAATCCTCAAGTGAATGTTGTTGCTATTAACGACCCTTTTATTGACCTGGAATACATGGTAAGTTTTCAAATAGAAAAAAATCGCGAGAAAAGAGTAAAAAAAAAAGCGAGATTTCTAAATATACTACTTAGGTTTATATGTTTAAGTACGACTCAACTCACGGGCCCTTCAAAGGAACCGTGGAACAAAAGAATGGCAAGCTAGTTGTCAACGGCCAGGAGATTTCTGTCCACGCTGAACGCGATCCCACCAAGATTCCTTGGGGTGAAGCTGGCGCAGACTATGTTGTTGAATCCACTGGTGTGTTTACTACCCAAGAAGCTGCCTCTGCTCATCTTAAAGGTGGGGCGAAAAAGGTTATCATTTCAGCCCCTTCTGCAGATGCGCCTATGTTTGTATGTGGTGTGAACCTTGAAAAGTACACGTCTGACCTGACTGTCATTTCAAACGCTTCTTGTACTACGAACTGTCTGGCTCCCCTGGCGAAAGTGATTCATGATAACTATGGTATCATTGAAGGCTTAATGACCACTGTCCATGCGACAACCGCAACTCAAAAAACAGTCGATGGTCCTTCGAACAAAGACTGGAGAGGTGGTCGTGGTGCGGGCGCAAACATTATTCCTTCCTCAACAGGTGCTGCCAAAGCAGTTGGTAAAGTGATTCCTGAACTAAATGGCAAGCTGACTGGTATGGCGTTTAGAGTGCCTACTCCGGATGTTTCCGTGGTAGATCTAACCGTTAGACTAGAGAAGGTATGTATATACATAAATCCACAACTACTTCTGTTTCTCATTTTTTTTATGGTATATATAGCCTGCTTCTTATGAAGAAATCAAATCAGTTATCAAGTCTGCGTCTGAAAAGGGTCCTCTAAAGGGCATTCTTGGCTATACCGAGGATCAGGTTGTCAGTACTGATTTTGTCAGTGACACTCATTCATCCGTCTTTGACGCTAAAGCTGGTATTCAATTATCGCCCAATTTCGTGAAACTGATCTCGTGGTATGATAATGAATATGGTTATAGGTAATGTGTATACAAATATACAAGTTAGCCAGGGGAACTAAAAAATTTTTTTTTTTTTCATTGTAGTACGAGAGTGATAGATCTAATGGTGCACGCTGCAAAAGTCGACGGAGCCCTGTAAATACCCATTCAAACACTGAATAACTCAAAAAAAAAAAGTACCCAACATCTCAAAAAAAAAGTAAAACGACAAAAACGAAAAAAATCAAATCAACCCTGTCAATCCTTCATCTCTTTTTTTTTTTTTTTCATTTCTCAACCAACAACCCTCTTGAAATTTCAACTATGGACTCCTACTACGTAATTTTTTTAATATGTTAATTCTATGTGATCACATAATGTATATGTAAAAACCAAATAAACTCCCTCTTTTTTTTTTTTATTGTACTCTAAATACCGTCTTTTGACTCGCTCTTCTTTCGTGGCTCAATGAGTGCATAAATCCTTTTAACTATTTGTGCTATAGATAAAAGTGTATGCAGAGCAAATCTATCTTTATAAGCATGTAAAGTCAAGTGTCGTTGATCATAGCTCTTGATTAATGTTTGCAAGCTTGACACTTTTTCACTGAAAATACGTTACCTCAGTAGAAGCAAAAAGCAATAATAAAAAAGATGCACAAGTACAAAGCAAAACAAAAAAAAAAAACGATCTCGAAAGACAGCAATTCCCCTTTTGTTTTAAACCCGAGCCCCAAGAGATAATGACACCACCAACGGTGGTAAGGCTCCTATAAAACCAACATAACTACAAGCAACTTTTTGCCACATCTCAAATGGTATACTTCTGATACAGAATAGTTCGGCTCAAAAAAATACAAGAAAATAATACATTGGTAAAACAGATAACGTACATTCAATTGGTGCCTGAGTAAGTAGGCCTATCTTGTTTTTGTAAAACAGGGCGATCAGATATAAAAAGAAAACTGGAGCAATTTGAAACATCAAAGTTAAAGAGTATAGAAGATGATGTAAAAACACAAAATACCAACTCGCTACAAAACCTTGCGATATAAGAAACATAATTAGCTAACGTTTATAGGTTTGAAAATAAAGATCTATCTTGATCTTGAGCCAGTTTATTTAATATGTTTGCTTTATGGACCAGCAGCCTCGTCTGTTGTTGTGGCCTTATTTTTAGCAGGCCTCAATTTGAAGCTATCCTCAATATCTATCAGCTCATCTTGTACAAGACTCTCTGTGGCTTGATTGACCAATTTAGTCAAGTATTTGTCCATGTTACCCTCTAAGCCATAGAAGTTTGGATTTTGTGTCAAACGACGATACATAAAGGTCCAAGTAAGAAAGTCAACAGCATCCTGCTTGTTCTTGATTCGGCCACTCAGAATCTCTGTCCTGAGGTCTAAATGTTTATGAAGACTCGACTCGATAGGGAGAGGATCACGCAAAAATGTTTGATAGAAATTTTTTCGGTTTTCTTGGGCAAATATACGAACAACACCAATATCTTCAGACAGGCCGCCTGCCTTACTCATCATTTGTAATAGATTTGCCATAGGGAAGTCTACAAACTGATCTCCGTCACTTTTGTAATACTCAGTTCCCTTTATCACAACCAGATGAGCTGAGATACGCGAGTCCAGCTGCCAAGCTAAATCGCTCGTAACAAGTAATACCTGGATTTTACTGTTCATGTAAAGCTCCTTTACTGTTTTGGCATCATTTCTTCCTAAACCCAAATGATAAACACCAATCCCAAAACTAAGTGTCATTTGTAATAATTCGTCATCAACGTGAAGCATATCAAAATCGACATCACTCATGTTTAGCCATTGTCGTGGATCGTTTTCTAGTCCACAGTAGGCAATTAGTTCAAGTGCAGTCTGTTTGATCTGTCGGCGGGATGGTGTAAATACAATTGCAGGCTGATTGTGTGAATGGGCCTTAATAGCTGCATATGTGGGCTTGTTCATCATAGCCATACGCGGGCCATAGAATTTGCCAGGGAACCCATTAATATGAACTTCAAGCGGGTATGCAGTTGGCGGAAAGTTGAATAGGCCTGTATTTTTATCAATACCTAGCCATTCCGCCATATCTACCGCATTTGCAAGAGGGACGGATAGGGCTAGAATGCGCACTTTGTTTTGTATAGTTAAGTGCTTGATTCGAGACACAGTCATCTCAATTCCAAAGTCTTCTTCTAGCAAATGAATAGAATCAATAATCACAAGGGATACTTTATCAGCAACACTTTCTTCCCATTGATTTGATGTGCTAGGAGTACAAAAAATAATATCAGCACTAGCAATGTCAATTTTTTGAGTAGGGCTTGAAAGGTCAGCTTGTTTCTTGTTTTTCCACTGTCTACTCCATTCTTGCATGCGCTCTCGGGACTGCCCTCTTTTGGAAGATAAATACACTATTTTGGAATTGGGACGGTCCCTAAAAGCAGCATAGGCTGCCAAATTAGTCACCGTTGCCTTATTAGCACCTATAGGTGCACCCAGCAAGATGTCTTGATCCGTATGATAAACAGTATGGAATAGTTGCGTTTCGATTGGGTCAAAATGAGTTTTTTGTTGCCTGAAAAGTATGCTCTCGTATTCTTCGTTTTTTAACGCCTTGATTGGTAAGGGGTTTAGAGGTAAGAGTTCTCTGTGAGACGGTTCAAGAGTAGGTAGGACCAAGTTTTCTAGAGAAAGAACTACCTCTGTCTCAGCACCCATCCATCGATCGGACACGGTACGTACGTAAAGTTCTGAAGGTATAGGCTCTACTAGCGGTACAGTAAACAGGACTTTTACAGGTTCTCCTAGTTGCTTTTTGTATATTGCAATATACTGTGAACAATATACTTCTTCAGTTTCTGCATCCTCAATCCAAACATACCATGGCTCCACAGCCCCATGAATACGATCGCTCCACACAAAATCAGGTGTTAGAGTCAGTTCAATAGAAAGTATATTCCTAGTAAGAGGAGCCATACGAGCCTCTACTGAAAGTAAAGGAAATTGATCCACGGCTTTGGAAATTGCCATGCCTGTCTGTGGATTGCTTTGTACTAAATCTGCAAGGTCTTGGGGTTGCATTTCCCTCATTTCTTCAATTGATGCTTCATCTCCACGATTTTCAAGTTTCATAATAACTTCCTTGGATAGGTTGGTCTGACGCAAAGGGTGCTGAAAGGTCCACATACGCTTATCAACAGCTTTGGTTATATCGAGCAAAACAGAGGCCGTCGAACCCCACTGTCGGTTTAAGGCGATTTCGAAAAGGGCACGGGCTATACGTCCTGCATTCTGAACAACATAAGCAGAATCTGATACAAGTGCAAAGTCGTCAATATACGCATTTGATATATACGATTGAAGTAGAATGTTGACTTTTCCTTGGGAATCTTCTGGCCCACCCTAGAATTTTCGTGTTAAAAATTCACATTTTCTTTAATATTTTTGTGCTTTTTACCTTGATATCACATGCACAGGTACTTTCAAAAAGCTTTTTCAGCTCTTTATGTTCTGTTTCTCTAGACTTGATCTGTTCAAATTCTGAGCTTCTACTCATCATGGCCAATACATCTGCTTCGGTCATACGTTTTTTCATAAGAGAGTTAAATGTTTCGATACTTTTATGGCTAATATAAAAGTTTGAGGCAATACGTCCTAAATCTCTAGGGATCAAGTAACCCTCGGTTTCATCATACAGGATCATTTGAGAATCGGCTAGTTTTCGCGCAGCCAAAGAGATAATTTCATATCGTTTTCTTCCCAAAAGCGGATCTTCCACTGGTTCAGAGTGTTGCATACCATATACCATCGGATTCTTTTTCATACGTACAAAAAGATAAGTATAGCTTAGCCAAGCTACTGCCTCACTGGTATTGGTGACCGTCCCAAGCGAAATTTCAGCGTTTAGATTGTCTACAATGTTTTCAATAAACTTGGATTCTATTGGATGCTGCTGAGTGATAGCCGATATGTAATGAGAGAGTTTATCGTGTGTAGTCAAGATGTATCCAACGCCATGTGTTTCATATTGAGGGCGACCTGCACGACCAAATATTTGAAGAACATCAAGAATAGAGAGATCAACGTAGCTTCCTTTGTTAGAGTCATACACCTGCGTTCCTTTAATTACTACAGCATAAGCAGGCAAGTTTACACCCCAAGCCAAAGTAGCAGTACAGCAAAGAACTTTGATTGACCCGTCTGCAAACATACGCTCTGTCATAGTTCGATCCGATCGAAGCATACCGGCATGATGGATGCCAAAACCGAACGAAAATAGGTCTTTCATTTCTTTGTTACGTGATCTGACTATGTCTTTCTTAAATGTAGAATAGTTTGGAGCGTCAATACAGTCGAAATATTCTAAGGTTGTTCTGTGAGACAAAATGTAGACACAAATCACATGCTTTTTTTCATACCGCCTATGCCTTCAGTGGCGACTTCTTCTCTTAGCATTTGAGCAGTATTTACAGTATCTTTTCGAGCATGTACAAAAACCATCACTTGATGACCCTCTTTAACAAGATCAGCTACTTTTTCAAAGCAAGCTTTGTTCATTTTTTCATTTGAGGCGTTTGTATTGGGCTTTCCCTTAATTCCTAAGAAGTGCTGTTCAAGAGGTACAGGGCGGAAGCCACCGTCAAAGTAAAACAGGCCTTGATAGGGGTTCACTCTAAATTGTCGTTATTAACAACATGTTTTTCAAAAAAAAAAAAAAAAAAAAAAACCTCAAGAAAGATGCAACATCAACATAATTAGGTAAGGTAGCGGACAGCCCAACAATGCGAATTAAAGACTGACTTGACTCTACTTGTCGAAGCGTTCTTGCAATAATTGTTTCAATAACGGCACCACGATCTTCATTTAAAAGATGTACTTCATCAATGATTAATAGTTTTACTTTTTGTGTTAGTTCTACATCTCCTGTTCCTTTTCGAGTGATTACATCCCATTTTTCAGGCGTGGTAACAATAAACTGAGTCTCATGGATCTCGGCTTTTGTCAATTGCATATCACCCGTTAATTCTCGTACTTTGACCCCCAAAAACTTAAGTCTTTTTTGCATTTTGTCTACAATTTCCGCTGCCAATGCTTTCATAGGAGCCACGTATACAATTTTGAATTCGTTTTTGGCTATTTCAAAATCAACGTCAGACGTGCCCATTCTAGGCGGAGGAGAGCAATACTTGGTCAAGCAACGAAGAACAGTTAGCATAGCTACATCTGTTTTACCCTATACAGACTTTAGTGAATTTACAAATAAAACAAAAAATAAAAGACAAACTTACAGCACCAGTAGGAGCACAAACAAGCATGTTCTCATCTGTTTTATATGCAATGGGATATACAATAGATTGGACTCGATTAAGAGTATCGTAAGCCTATTTAAGCTGGTAAATAAAACGCTGTAAGCATAATCTAGATATTTACTTTAAAAGCATTTCTTGCTAAGCTATCCATTTCAGCTATTTGAACACGCCTTTCCCCTGTTCGAACTGGCGCTTGTTTGGGAACAGGGATTGTAGTTTCTTCATAGTCGTTATACTCTACGCGCTCTGTACCTACAGGCAATGCAAAGCGGGTCCCAAATAAAGACAAAGTAGTCCCTGATGAACCGGACTGATAGACATGAGGGTACTGAGGGGTAGATGCCGACTTGTTGTTAGAGCTGAACAAAGGTGCTTGACTAGCAGTCGTCAAAGCTTCTTCTCTAGCTTGTTTTAAATCACGTCCATCAAATCCCAGAATTCCCATTGATACAGAAAATGCATCCTCTTCGAAACAGGAATTAGACTACATCTATACTTTTGCATATGTATACACATACCTTCTTTGTTTTTGTTTGCTTTCTTCTGCTCTTTTCTAAGCCGTTTCTCTTGTTTCATTTCTTTTTCAGACTGGATAGTCAGTTGTGTACCATATATAGGTCGTTTTGACTCCACATGAACAGGTTTATTAGTCTGTTGCTGTTCATCATAGTCAGACTATTCCGAAGTTTAAGCGCTTTTTTTTTTAGCTGTTACTGTTAGTGTATTACCATTCTTAAAATGTTATGAACAATAGTTTCCCGATTGGCCAACAACTCTTGAATAAAATCAAGCGCTGTGTATCCCAAACTATCTACCAGGTGTGTCTCAATGTCCTCTTGACCCGATCTTAACGTTGTAAAAATATCTGCACAAAGAAATTGGGGATTTTCTGTCGCGTATTGCGAAGCGTTTCTATTAAAATAAGACAAACAATCTTGTTGTTTTAAGGCATTACATGTATAGCCAATCGCGGTCGTAAACGGCAGGCGTTGTATGCTTTTTTTCTGAGGTTTCATTTTTTGTTGATAGCTGCTTTTTTTTTTCGTGAAAAGGTGCTTTGGGGATGTTAAATTTGATGTTGTGGTCAAAAGCAATATTGGCTGAACCTAAAGAAGAAATTAACCAAAGAGTGCTAAAGGATAGACATTTGATTTTTTTTTACCTATCTTTTCTTGCAATGGGCATGAATCTTCATTTACCGATTGACTGAACTTCTGTAAGGAAACGTCCCAGCTTGCTTTGTCTGTCCCGCCAGACAAAGCAGACAAAAAGTTGTGCTGTACCTTTCCTTTACCCTTTTTAGAAGACTGGGTATGTGATAGAAACCGATGGAGTACAATGCTAAAAGTATCAGTCATCGTAACTTTATAAATTGGGGTAGACTAAAAAAGATGGGTATAAAAGATAACTATTTTATATCTAAATCTCGCAGTAGCGGAGAGAGTATATACCGCAGCTGTCAACTTAATCAGTGATTAATTCTTCGAAAAAAAAAGCTGAAAATAAAATAAAATATTGATGTATATACAACTTTCTTTTACAACCAGTTTTATTTTCTAATTAGAGCTTGCTTTAAAAGCATAGTCCCAGCCTTGCGAAGAAGGTGTTTCGGTAGGAATCTTAGCTTGCTTAGGGTAGGTTACGTGTCGACTTTTAACAATAGCACCTTTGAACAATCTGTCGCTGGTTTTTTCAAGCTCTGTCATAGCGGCTTGCATTGTTCTAAATTGACGTTCTAATGCACGTTCTTGCTGTTCTCTTAAACGCATTTTGTGAAGTTTCCAAGCCCGTTCAACAGTTTCATGCTCTTCTAATGTTTTTCCTTCCAATTGAATAAGAGGTTCTCTCTTAGGAGATTCGAATAAAACTCTGCGAATGACTTCAAGACGGGTATCTCCTGCTTGGGTTGAAGATGCTCTTGTTTGTAATGCACATCGAATGGAAGCCGAGCGAATGTTATTGAGCATGGTGGACAATGTTGAAGGAAAAAAATAAATATATTTCAACAAAAAAAAAATCGCTTTTTAGGCCCTGGCTTTCCCCCGCTCCAAAAATTAGACAGACAGCTCACGTTTAAACTAAGCCACATTTTGGTCATAGTTTCGAATCTATAAATGTATTGACAGTTAAGACAAACAATTAATTATTTATTAAATATACAAGGCAGAAACTATGGCTACAAAGAGAAATTGATATTAAAGAAATTAGTGCAAGAAAAAACTAAGAGGTTGCTGCTGGATAAACAGGCGGAGGTTGTTGTACAGCTCTCATTTCGATAGGCGATGGGTCATAAGCTGGAGGAAGGGGGTGAGCAGGAGCGGATAGTCGAGGCTCATGCGTGTTTGGGCCCATATCTAGCATAATATCCATCATAGACGTATCATAAGCTGGTAGGGCCTCTCCTCCTTGAGCTAGTTCATTTTCAGTGTTTATCTGAGAAACATCAATGACAAGATTGATGTTGTAAAATCCAAGAGGCGGCTTCAGCACTAAGCTGAGAGCTGTATCAGTATCTCTAGGGCGCCTAAAAGACCATTTGATCTGCCTTGTAACATCCTGCGAATTGATTTCTTTTAAAAGGGACTGCAAAGAATCATAATACTTTCGATACATTTAGTGTATGCAAATTCCATAACTACTTACTTGACCTAGGCGGCCATAATAGGTATTTCGTCTACGTGTAGTATAGAAAGCGATAATAGCAGGCGCAATTAATATGAGCAGTGGGTACCAAACAGATAAGTCGGTGGCACGAGCTACAATAGAAATCGCAGCTGCTAGCGCTACTAGAGCAATGGCCACTATAAATAAATATGTCTCTATCCAAACCTGTGGAAATTCAGCTAGAACATGCTGTTCTATTGACTCTAGTCTTGTAAGAAAAACATCTTCTGTTATCTATACAGATTTAGCAAAATGAGACAACTTTCATTAGCACAAAAAGAAAAAGCTTAAGAGTAAACATTTACGTATTCTCGCAAATGGCTATATTGAGCATAATCTCCATAATGCAGCTTTGATCTACTCCAGCGCTTGTTTACAAGCGGGAAGGACGCTAAAGCCATTCTGTTTTTTTTTTTATAGTTTACACTCCAAAGAGTGAAAAAAGGTACACTGGTGTCTGAGAATCATTTCTTTTTTTGGGGGAAATATGAATTGCTTTATTTAGAAGGCAGGTATTTATCAAAATTATACATATTCTTTATCTATTCCTTTCTCTTTTTTATAAACTATGGTATTGACAGATAAATCCGTTCGTTTCTCTTTAGCTTCTTGTAAGACAGAAGATAGTGTTGTATCTTCTGCTATTGCAACGCCCATTGATGCCTCACCTCAGCCTCGCCCCTTGAATCCCCCTTCTGCCATCATCAACATTATCAATGATGACCCGCTTCCCAATACCAGAGCATACCCAATAGTTCGCCGCTCTGCTCAAAGCTCTGCAAATTCATCTTCACAAACAAATGCTTCCAATTCTACTTCTGAAACTACTATTACAGAGAATTCATTTGCTATAAAGAAATTGTGGCCCAAGTTTAAGCATCTGATATCTAAATCCAATGGCCATGAAGATAACATTAAGCACATGTTGGACTCTTTACATATTCAACAAAAAACAGATTCCAAGAAGGCTTCAGAACCGCAAAATAAACGTTGGCTAGGAAGAAACAAATCAAGAGTTGGTCCTCAGATATAATAAATACTCTACTTTTTTTCTTGTTTTATTTTTGAAGTGTCTCAGCATGAAGATTTTTCATTTTGAATTTCCGCTCTAGCATTTGCGAAAAGAGCAGTGTGAAACTTGCCTGAAGCTAAGCGATGTATAGCTTTTTATTCATTTGTTTACTTAAATAAAGAAAACCAAACGCAAGGGGAGCTGTCTCCCTTTTATTATTTGAATCTTGAATGCAAATGTCAACTCCTATCCATTGCTCTCCTGTTCTTCTCCTATTTTGTTCTCTACTATTTTCTATATTTCCATTGGATTAGCGTTTCTTGTTTCTTGTTCCTTTTCTTTGGATCTTGACTATCTGTTTTTCATCTCGTTTTCTCTATGTTTTCAGTTTTGCCATGGGCAGTAGCTGCTGCTATTGGTCTTCTTATCATCATTTTACTGTCATCATATTATGTCTTTAAAAAAAAACTCAATAAGCGAAGAACGGTAGGAACCATCAAACATGACGAAAAACGTCCTGGTGCTACTGACAGAACCGCTACCACAGAAGATCCATCTTTGAGTACTTGCCATTTTGAAGACAAAATGGAGCTTGATTCCGAAGATCCCTACTACAGCCAACATAGTTTCATGACCGTCAACATTGAACAGCCAAAGCAAAATCAAATGACAGCTCCGCCCTCTCCTTTGACCAAGCTCCCTTCACAAGAATATATACGATCAGATGAAAGGAATATACATACACTACCAAAAGAAAAGCAGAGTTATGAACAGCCAGAAACGGCTGCACGTCGCGCTATACGATCTGCATCACGAAAGTCACGTACAAGGTCTATAGTAGCCACAGATGGACCTTCCGTTTTTACACATAAAGTACCAGAGATATTGACCTACAATATCATATGTAATACATTGCCTACAAATGTCCAAAGACCTGCCAAAATGGACACAGCTGGTTCTACAGAAAAAACAATAGTTGAGCCTTTTGAAAGCTCATTAAAAATATTATCAGAGGGTATGATCGCTAAAAAATCAGATATACCAAGTGCCACAAGAAGTCAGAAAGCCGCCCAAGAGGTATCTATTGGTAGTAGTAATGTGGATACCATCCGTCGCATGCTGCAGTCCTCTTGGAGCGACAATCATTTAAGAACCAGTGAGTCGAACAGTACTATATCTAGCGAAAGTATACGGCCAGCAATTTCACCTATAGGAAATTTTAATCCACCTTTACAAAATCAACACATTGTTTCGCTTCCTCATCGTTTGCCCACACGGCAGAGGCTATCGGTATTTGATTACGCTGAGGCAGTCCACTCAGATTCTCAGCGTTTATCTCCTACAACAAAAACTATGATTTCATCTTTTGAAAAATCGATACTGCAATGATAAACAATAAAAGGGAATAATGCGAATCTCATTCGACTATGTAAATACATTATGTGATGGTGGACTATTTAACATTTTTTTTATTGATATTGACATTAATATTTATAATGGAGATCGTGATTAAGTTCGGTTGGTATGATGAAAAGATGATTGAGATGAATGCTGAGATGTTTTCAAGTAGTGTTCCATGTAGTACTCCAACATATCTGAAGCTAACTCTTTAGCAAATATCAGTATCACACAAAACGACCCAATATGATTAAATTTACCATGAACCTCACTTGCATCAATACTATCATCCAATACTTCATACCACTTTTCGCTCAATTTGTCTGTAGAAGAGAAATGTGATGCTAATAACAGTGCAGCTGCTGCAACAACATCCGGCTTATACAACACACATACAGGCAACCCAAGGCTATGTATCGCTATGAGAAATACAAACTAAAGACCAGTACTTACCATTGATATAGTAACATCCATGCCTTACGAATTGCCGAAGAAGACACTATTATGACAGCTTAACTACAAATGTTCTGTCTTTTTTTTTAAAAAAAAAAAAACTACCTCGTAGCCGTCCTCCTAATTCAGATAGGCTATTATGGGGTTGCTGTACTGTCAAGTCAAAACACAATGTTTCTAGCAAAAGGGGCTCGAAATACAAGAGCGTCTCTTTCCATTTCAAAAAATCCTATTTACGTTTGTAAGTACTTTGTAAAACTTTAGCAGTTTTACCTTTGATCCTTCTTCAAGCACCAGTTTGTCATTTTTTTGAGCTTTTTGTGCACAAACAGTAGCAATATCTTTTATACGTCGTGTAGACTCTTCAACTTTTGTGGCAAGGAAAAGGCTGGTTGCCGCAATATCCTATAGGTGTGATAAGGAGAAACAATAAAAAAAAAAAATGGGGCAAGGATTGGCTTACATAAACATGAAAACTCTTCATAGACTGCCTCATAAAAAACCGATGAAAGAAAGTTATAGCTGTTACAACAACTAGTTGTGGGCTAGATAAAGGTAATTGCATTTAATATTTCCTCTCACTTTCTGTTTGATTCTTTTTTTTGGCATTTTTTTCTTTGCTCATTAACACAGCTCTTTTTTGCTATTTTTTTTTCTTTTCCCTGGTTCACTTTTAAGAAAATAAAGTATTTACTTTACAGGTTTAACTTTGCACCCACAGCCAAGAGATAATGGCAACCTTTTACTCGATTGAGAATTTCCTGCTGTATAGGGACACCGTCTCTGATGCTTGGTGTATCAAGTAAATCCTCTTTGGTAAAAAGCCACTACGATGTAACATTTTAGCAAAAATCTTTGCATTTTTGCCTTCAAAATGTACTTAAACTTACCTGATCGTTGTATTTCACAGCCATTTTATGTATACGGAAAAAAATTTTTGAAAAAGGCAAAAAATGTTTTATTTTCTCTCAAAAAAAATTCCATACACGTCATCATTACGGTTACACACACCACAGAAAGTGAAAAAGGGGCCCATATTTTGTATGAAGAAAAAGAAAAACGAGTAAACAAGAGAAGGTCAATATGTTGAGTCTTGTTCACTTTTTTTTTTTTTTTTGCGTAATCTCAATGTTGCTTTTAATATACAAAAAAAAATATTGATTTTTACACAAGGAGTGAAGAAAAAAAGGGAAAAGTAAAGAAAGAGGATTTTTATTCCTTTTTTTTCGAAAGCGTGTTTAAACTGGCACAGTCGCAGTCACTAGTCACATTTCAATACTGATTTTAAATAATTATTTTCTGCCGGGACGGCAAAAATTTCAGTGAAAGGGATGTATTTTGACTACAGAAAGTAAAGTCGCTAATTTTGTGTCCAATGTCGCACAAAAAAACTGTGCATTCAATAGCCAAGCTGATTGATCAAAAAAATAAAGTCTTGCTCACGTGTCGCAAACTTCGTTTGGTTTGAATGGTCGCTCAAAAGTTACCCAATAAAGGTCTTAGCATTAGTTGCTATAAAAAAGGTTTGGCCTTTTCTATCTATAAACAATCGATTTTACAAATATCGAAGTTGAGTATGTGATTTTTTTTTTACGAAAGCGGCTACTGAGAAACACGGTACTGACGTGATGGATTTTGGTGATGAGGTACTGTATGCTATTGAAAAAATAAGCCCCGGTGTTCAGTTATTAATAAATATATCTGTTTCTGACTGTCTACTCCAGCTGTACTCTGTAGACAAAGATAATCGTAATGCCAACATGCAGCCATGCTATAAGCGATACTACATGATTTACTCTGATGAAGAAAGGACCGTTTTTTTTTTCATTTGCTTTTGAACAAATGCTTAGTTATTGTGAAGTAACTAAATATTGGTAATTGGACATTGCAGAGGTGAGTAAAAGTTTATTAAGAGCCCAGAAAAAGGAAGCTCAGGCCGATGTCTTGTTCTTAGAAATGAGTATAAGCAATTTCCTTCGAGTTACATTGAGGAAGTTTTTTTTTTTTAGAGAAAAATGCAATCATCTCAACTGCCCAGTTTGCGACTCTATGATAGCCCATTGTAGCGCATCCATTTGTCAGTTATAGTTTCGTTCTGTGAAAAGGAACAGTGGAGAAAAGACTCTATAAAGATACAACTGGGTTCAAAAATGGCAGCAAAATGATCTGGACTCCACAATAAATCATGTCTTTATAGAAGAGTTGGCCTTTTATATTGGTTTAAAGTAGGCTATGGCTTGGTCAAAGAAAGGTGCTTTCGAAATAGCTTCATGGCTAATGGAAAAAGAAAAAATAGTGTCTGTCTTACGTGAAATTTCTGCCGCATGTTTAATTAATATTGATTTGTAAATTCCAAAGCGCATCAAAAAGAGAAACCTTTGATGCGATTAATTGTTGTAGCATAGTAATATGGATTTGATCTTACTTGAGCTTCACAAAGACTACTCCTGATAGGGATAAGAATTAAAGAATGAAGAGGCGCTGTTCTGTCGTATAAAATGCTCATGGATATAGATCCGCTGACGTAGGAAAATATACCCACTCTAGAGGGTGTCAATAGATACATTTTCCTTTATATTCCCCAGAACATAATCTGGTTTCAGCCAGCCGCCAGGAGTAAAGCTACAGGTTTATTTTGTTGGTGCGAATCTGTTTTGGACAATGCTAAAATGCTAATTCGACATAGGATTCTCACTGGCTATGTAGTGGCCTGGGTATAAAGAGTCAACAAAAAGCAAGTTTCCTATACTCCATCAAATCTAAAAGATTACCTCTCTTTATTTAAAATACATAGCCAGACCATTTCGGTAGCATGTAAAAGAATGGTAAATACAGCTGTATTGCAAAAAACGTCGCTGAATTGGCTACAATCTGGAAGGACAAGACACTTTTTAAATTTCATGGGTTAATAGCTTCTTTTCTGAAGACGTACAATAAGAAACCTCTAATGAGTAATATGATTGGAATATTGTGGGTTTTTGTTTTTTCACAGGTCTTGATGTATGAAGACCGATATCCAGAGGATACATACACGTCAATTTATGATCTGGGCGATCGAAAGAATTGTCAAACTCTCCTAGCACTATATTGAAGCGATGCGCATGTTTTGAGGGGTTCTTTACTAACAAAAGACCAGCAGTGAATGTAACTGTGCTTCAAAGAGTGGCCTTATTTCATAGTCGTACAAATGCAAGAGTAAGGTGTCTATTGTCATGATAATTGCACATTCGTATTCCGTTGGTTCAATAAAATCCCTCGATAGAAAAGTATTAATTGGCTCATAAAGTGAGAGAAGCTCGCTTTTTGCTCATCTTTCTGTAATGATTTCGTTCACAAACTGTTGAACTATCATTTGAGCTGCTGATTTAATGTGTAGCTCCAACGAGTTGCAATAAAACTTGGACGGTATATTGTTCCTTGCTACTGCTAAAACAAGTCGAGAAAACATGGGCTTGCATTTTCCTCATCGTTGCAAGGCAAAGGCATTAGATGTACCCAAAAGGTTGTTGAAGCGATTTTCAATGGCAAATTCTGATGTATACACTGTTGTGATACTGGATTGTTGAGATCAGCTTGAAATGTCATAGTTGCCTTTGGGATGTTGATTTTCAAGCGTTCTCTTTGCATGGCTGCTGTCAACGTGGTGTGCGATTTCCGAAACAGTGTTGGATATGTCATGACAGCCTGGGCAATCAAATGTGATACCGATTGCTCTGTCTTCTTGTGTGTATTTACTCACACTGTTTTTATTGTATACATACTTTGATGATTTGACGTAGTCTTTCCTCAAATGCGGTGCCAGACCCTTACTGTAAAGGTGTGCTATGAGATATGGGCAGCTACTTATCCAGAAAGCATACATATTTGCAACTATAGTAACTTAAACCTTTCTTACTTGTTGTTATCTTTTTTGTGCCATCTTTTGCTTACTCCTTGTCTATTGAACTTCTTTGCTTTTTCTCATTTTATATATTGCAGTGTTATTCAAAAGACACTTTGTGTTAATCAAGTTTGGAATCTTGAAAGGTCAATAATACAGTACAGACGATAGTCTAGGTTACCCTGTTTGTCTAGATATAGGTAAAGAACAGCAAAGGCTACATTGAAGAGTTTTTTCATAGTGCTGTTTACAGTTGTTGGGGGTTTTTTTTTTACTAACCAAGCTTTTTTTTCGTTTTAGAGTTTTTTCTAACATAACTAAGAGTCAGAGCATTCTCTTTATGTTCCTCAAATTCAAAGGCCAAACAGTGTCGGATTGAAATACGTAGACACTTTCGGCTAGATCTTGTTTTCTTTTTCAATCGTAACCCATCTTTGACTTGTATAAAAAGCTGTCTATTAATAATGAAACTGACATTGAAGCACATCACCTGACATGTAAACTTAAGTAAATCAAGAGCATTTTTGTGTTGGATTTACAACAAAGCTAAAAAAAAAAAAAAAAGAAAAAGCAATAACCGTTTAACTTTCATAATTCTATATCCCTATACACTTTATCAATACAGCACTGATTTAGGTTCTTTTAGTTCAATCAAGCCACACATTCTTCAGGTTTACTGGTGCTAATACTGACCGAGTACATTTATGTTTACAAAACAATCTTAAAAGTAACAACAGACCGTCGTTATTGTAGTTTTTTTTTTTTTCAAGTTATTAAAACGACATCATTACGTTTACTTCAAAAGCCTTTACAATTGTTACATAATAAATTGTGTAGTTTTAATGATTTTAGGAACTGAAAAGGTTGTAAAAAAAAAAAAGTATTGAAAACAAATATAAATACCAGATATTATAGCTTTTGACTATACAAAACTAAATAGGGTTAATAGTTATTCTTTTTAAAAGGTTTTTGTCATCTGATATATATGTACAACTTGTAGTTGAAAATGGTGTTCCAGGTCTGTACTCAAAGAAACAAGTTAAGGTACATGCCTTCCCCCCCTTTTTTTTTTGGTATACACATAGACCAACAACATATAGTATTTGAGAGTTACCTTGATCTTAACCATTCATTTTACTTTTTTTTTTTTTTTTTTTTTTTGCAAATAGATATGTATTGTTCATGGCGCTTTGTTTGTCACTATTGCACTTGATTACATCAAGGTTTTTTGCCGGACTATTTTCATGTGTTACAAAATGCAGGGCGTTGCCATCTGCTTTTTTTTTTAGAGAAAAGTTTCATTAATAACTGTTTTAAGTTGATGTTGATTTAGGAAAAAGAAAGAATCGAAATGAGCCATAAATTTATTTACATAGTAATCCTTGTAAACATTTTTGAATAGTTACATGCAATAATACTTTATCTCAAAAGAAAAGGGTGAGCACAAGCGTTTTTTAAGCCCAGTGTAGCAATCAAAGGTCCTAGCCTTTTTTTTTTTTTTTTTTTTGCTCGTTGCAAACAATGCGATTTTCACTAACGGGGCGCTGTTAAATCGTCTTGTTAAACGCGTATGTTGTACCATTCCAAGCCTTGAATGTTGGGATGCGTACGATACAAAAATCTCTGTGGGTTTATTATCTATCTATAGGTTAAAAATGGGATGGATAAAAAGGATACAATTTAGTAAGGGCGGACTGCTTTGTAGGGATTCTCAGCTGTATGATAGACAACCATGTGTTGGCCAAGGGGTTTTGAGAACCAGTAATTTTTTTACAATGCTTTATACATTAATATTTGGATGTTATGGTTGGTTCTTCTATTGACAATGCCTTTAAAGTATTGGTCATAATTCAACGTTTTCTTCTTTATATGTTATTAGCTTTAGACTGCGACGTATCGATAAACCCTTTGTTTTACTAAAAGGCGATTTTGGTATCCGAGTTTTACTAGTTTTTTTTTTTTTTTTTTTTTTAGTTAGAGCTTGCTGTATTCAAAGGCGACCTGCAGCTTCATATACTGGCGTTTGTAGTTACACAGAATTTGGTAAGTCAGTGTTTCACTTTGTATTGCAGATTCTCGGTTTTCGTTGTCATTGACGAAAAAAAAATTTCAACCGGATTTGTAGTGAGACACTTTATAACATTTTGCCTTTTTTTCTTCCTTGAAAAAAAAAAAAAGAAACGCTCCAGTATACGTTGTTATGCTTTACTAAAATATACCTCTTCAAAGTGTCTTTTGAAAGAGCTTCAAGTGAATCGCTTTGACTCCGAATATGATTGCCTTGTCCCTGGAAAGAGTCAAGAAGAGTAATCTTATACTTTGATTCATGATCCCCAACTTTGCGCGTGCTAAATCGGCGGCCCTATAGGGTTTAGTATGTTGGTACAGTATAGAACACTCAAGTATTAATTGATAGAATTTTGGTTTTTTTTTTTTACCTTTAGTTTTAAATAGCCGATAGTTTCTTTTTTTATAACTACCAATTATTTTTTTGTGGACCGTTAAATTCCACCGCATTGACAATAACAGCAATTTATATAGAAAGGACCAAGCATGCAGAACGTTGAGTGTTGTCATTTTCAGAAAGCTAATTCAAAAGATGACTACAAAACATCATAATTGACAAAGCTGTTGTTTTTATACCAAAAAAAAAAAAAAAAAAGGGTGTTTACGTACAAAGACAACGTCACACAGTCACAAGGATAGCATTTATCTTTAATTCTTTGTTTTATTTTTTGTTTTTATTTTTTGTTTTGTTTAATTTACAATATAAAGCTATGGGAAAAAATAAAAGTAGCTTTAATATTTTTGAAAGCTATCTAGCTTCAGGGCTGGCTTCATCATCTTCTACAGGTATACTCTACATACGCTTGGACCGAAATTTGAACCTTTAGCTGTAGATATTGAACATGTTCCCCTACCTGATTCTATGGTACGAAAGAAAGAAAGAGGATCTGTACTTATTATTTTTATTATCAGAGAACGTCCACTTTAATCGAGCAAATAGGAAAGGAACATAACTGGTCTGAAGAGCAAATTTCAAACGATATTCAGATTTTGGAATTTAATCGATTATACTATGTAAGTGCATCTTTAGTTGTCACTGTGGAAATGTAATAATGATATACAAATTGAATGTGGAGATAGATAAGCGAGTTGCGTAAATTATCCAATAGTAGTTGGAAGGTAATTTTAGCTTTCTTTTTTATCCCAATCGCTTGACTGATGTTACAAATTTAAACCAAAAAAGACGATTGAGCTTTTGCCGCTCGTGAAGGACCTCTTAAGAAATGCATTGGATCCTATGAATGAAAGGCAAAAAGAGGATAGAAAAGACAAAAAGAAATACAAGGAGTACAAAAAAGAAAAGAAGCAGCGAAAGGAAAAAAAAGGAAGAAAAGAGAAAAAAAAGCTAGGATCCCCCGTGTTAACCAACGGGTCTGTCTTTGTAAATGAGCCAGCTTCCCTTGACATTCCTCAAGATCCCGAAACCATTCGAAACACTATTCGTAATACTTCTGTTGATTTGACCAAAGGAGAAGAGCATTCTTCTAAGAGAAGCATTCCAACAAAGTCAGTGTCATTCTCTGAAGACGATAAAAAAAACAACGATTGCAGTAGCAGTAGCAGCAGTAGCAGCAGCAGTAGTAGTAGTAGTAGTAGTAGCGATTCAGAAGCTGAAGTGCAAACTCAACCCACTGTCTTTACAGGACGGCCCATTAAAGCTGTCAGTAATACAAGGATTCGAGTTAGAACCAGTGACAACTCATTTTTTGAATGCGATCGACTCTGTCCACATAAAAAGGTTGATTTGGCTACATGGGGACAGGTGCTAGGCAATTCAGTTGTGTGTACAAAACATAATTGGAACTTTCCAATGCAAGGCATGTCTGCTAAAGGAAAAACACTCAACCCATGTCAAGTCAACGACTGGTAAGAATGTTTATTTCTTTTTGGGTGATGCAATAGCGTAAGGTTGAACTCCTTTTCTGTATCTTTCTATCCAACTCAGGATGTATCTACAAATAATAAATAAACAGAATCTCCCCACCCCTTTTTTTTTTTCAAATCGTTCTTACTTTCTTGCTTTTGTGTCAATGCCCATGTCGTTCTTCATAACTCGGCCATTAGTGGTGAACAGTTGTTCCCAAGTCTATAAGGGTCTATCGTTAGATCTTTGGATTACACTTTTTCGTATTGTTACCTCAAATTTGCTTGAAAGCTCACCACAATTACGTCCGATGGCTTTCAAAAAGCTTTCAGGATCTTGAATGTTGCCTGTTTGAATGTATATGTTAAATACACGGATTCTATTCAGTCAGTTTATCTACCTCTTGTTGATGGCACTTGTTTATTTATGGCAGAGTGGTGACTAAGTCTGACACCAGCTTTAGAAATAGAGTGACAAATTCTAAAAGATAACATAATATTGGCTGTTTATTTTTTCCAAAATTTGAAAAAAAAAAAAAAAAAAAAAAAAAAAAAAAAAACAGTGGTGTATGTCCAAGAAAGCCCTGGTTTGACTGAAGAAAGCCACCCAGAATCGTCTAACCACTTGAAGCGGCGATTTGTTATTGTAAGACCCAAAAAATAAAAAACAGAGTCTGATTTACATTCATCGGACTATTATGCTTCAGTGTGTGTCTACCAGGTGTCGTCTTATAAAAGCCGGACTTACTCTATTAACGTACATGCATTAGATGGTGTATGCAGACGGTTGAAAAAGATGTAGCGATTAAACTACATAATCTTTAAGATACTGTTCTTCTGATATCGGCTAGCAAAAAAAAAAAAAAAAAAAAAAAAATACCAAAAAGAGTAACGTTTATCATGACAGAATTTATTCCAAAGCTAGTAATTTGTACAGTTCCTAAAAGTGAACAGTCAACATCAAGTCCGTTATCACAGTGATATGTGAACACGCGGACCCGAGCATCTTGTGTACACATGTGTTCATGAAGTAGAATATTCTGAAAACAGCTTGTGTTTGTACTTGTTTTCATCAAATCCATAGAAAGAAAAGCAAAGGTAAAAGAATGGACGTGTTTTATTAGCCTTATTTTTGCTTGGTAAAGAGAGTGGTGATACAGAAAATGAACTGACGTTTGAGTGTCAAAGCGTGCTTGCTTTTTTTCTTGTATTGTGCCCACAAAGGTAGAGTCATTCTTACATGGATGGTAGATAGCTTGGGACAAACAGTTTCTTTGGGCTTTTTGGTATGTTGGTTTTATGCAGATTTATCAGCTGTGTTATCAGAAACTGTCTTTTGAATGCATGTGGATGGACAACGGTTTATTGCCTGTGATATGAATTTTTGCATAAAGTCCTTGTTTTTGTAAACAGTTTTCCTACAAGACAAGATAAAACACGTAGCTCTGGGTTCTTTTTGTCCATTTAAAACGAGATTTTATAGTATGAATTGCACCAGCCAAATATAGTTTGGGTATGAATTGAAAAGAACAGGTATTGACAAAAGATAGATTTCGTATTTTACATAAGCTCTGTAGTATTCATGATCATGAGGAAAGCCAGATACAGATCAAGGGAACTAATTAGCTGTACGAAAGGTAAAGGCTCAACAGGATTATGGCATCTGTGTTTTGAGTAGTCTTCAAAATAAACTGTTTTGCGCTTCTGGATAAAAGTTTCGCCAAAAAATTGTACTCCATCTTTGAAAGATGTTTGTCAGTTGTATTTTTGGAATTTCGCTCCAGAAGTTTTTGAACTGTCCAGATCAAGAACTTGATTGGTAATTATAATGACGTATAGGTCGACACACATCTGGTCTTACTAGTCCGACGTCAGTAAATTACAAGTGAAATTGCACCTTACAGCCAGTACCTGATATAGGCATGGAGCTTTAGAAAGTCTACAACGGTCTTAATTGTGAGCTTTTCTTTGCTTTTGATTCTTTGGGCCTTCAGAATAGGCTTTATTGTTGACTTGAGCCTATTTAGCTGTGTGCGACGTTGCTTTTTTTTTTTTTTTTTTTTTAATTTTACAACTAGCTATTTGGCTTGTACAGTCTTGATCTGTATCGTAAAACCGAGCTACTAGTTGGGCTTACTGCTCTTCACGCTTGTCCCCAAAAACCCAAAACCGTTTACAAAACCGAAACCAAGAAAAAATTTAACACAACGTGTCACAAGGTTAAAATTGTAGAAAAAGATGGTGCGATTGAGACACCGTCAAGGAACACTAGCCAATAGGATTGTTTCAACGTTCAGTGTTACTTGAAGCCTTCCGGCAAGATATCTAATCGTACCACTGGGATTTTTTTTTTTTTTTTTTGCCTTTTTCTCCTTTGTGTTTATTTGTTTAACCAGACAACGCTAATATCCAATGGCTTCAGATACTGAAATAACTCCTATTTTGCCCAAAAACAAGCATCAACAAAAAGCATACCTTTACGAGTTCAAATGGCTACTTAAGAACTCAATACCTTTGGTGGTCAGTTGTCTGCTGCAGAACAGTTTGCAAAGTGCAAGCATTATGAACGCAGGTCATATAGTAAGTTACAAGCCAAGCGATATCGAACGGCATCTCATTTTTTTTTTTTTTTCAGGGCGGTCGCGAATTGGCTTCTGCCACACTTGGCAGTATGTTTGTGACTATCAGCGGTCTATCAGTAGCCACAGGAGCAACCCTTTCATTAGACACCCTTTGCTCCCAATCCTTTTCTTCATCCAAAGACAAGACGGTCGTTGGACTTCATGTTCAGCGCTGTCTTGCATTTATGTCCATGTTGTATATACCCATTGTTTGTTTCTGGTGGAACGCAGAGTACATATTTATTTTGTTACGTCAAGACCCTATTGTAGCTCATCTGGCCGCGGTGTATGTCCGATGGATGATTCTAGCTGCACCTGCTTTTGCAATTTCTGAAGCTCTAAAGAAAATGCTACAAGCCCAGGGTCTTTTCAACGCACCGACGCTGGTTCTTTTAATAGGTGCACCCATCAACGTTCTCCTGAATTACCTCCTTGTCTGGGTTCCAGCCCTCAGTCTTGGTTTTCACGGTGTTGCGATTGCAAGCTGTATCACTTACTGGATCATCGTTGTACTTTTGATACTCTACATTCGATATGTAGATGGCCACCAAGCCTGGCCAACATGGTCTTTTCGAAATGCCTTTAGCCATTGGCAGCCCATGATTCGATTGGCTATTCCGGGTATACTCTTGATTTGTACAGAAGTATGGGCTTACGAAATCATTGCATTGGGAGCGAGCTGGATTGATACCACCAACTTGGGAGCCCAGAGTGTCATCTTGACTTCCATCACTGCTCTTTATACCTTAGCCTTTGGTATCGGTATCGCTGGCGCAAACCGTGTAGGCAACTTGTTAGGAGCACAACGTCATAAACAGGCACGTAGAGCGGGGCATGTCACCCTAGTGATCGGTATGGTAGCTAGCCTCATCAATAGTCTTACCCTCTATTTATCTCGAAATACATGGGCTTATTTGTTCACAAGTGATCCTGAAATTGCTCGTCTCGTAAGCCAGGTCATTCCATGGGTCAGTATCTTTGTCTTTACAGACAATCTGGCGGGTGTAGCCGATGGTGTCCTCAATGGTATGGGTCGCCAACATGTGGGTGCTTGGTGTAACTTGGGCGCCTATTATTTCTTTGCTTTGCCAGTCGGTTTTTGGCTCTGTTTCCGAAAAGGCTGGGGATTGCTAGGCCTCTGGTCTATCCTGGCTGTCGCGCTTGTCGTGTCCTGTTTTATTACCTTGGTCGTCGTACTTTCCTCTGATTGGGAGAGAGAGTCAGATTTGGCCAAAAAAAGAGCACAAAAGGAAAGAAATGTCACAATTTTCCCCGCATAATGAATTGTTTCAAATAACAATAAAAAAAAAAAAAAAAAAATGGTTGCATGATTTCAGTTTCGTTTTTCTTTTTTCTTTTTTAAAGTCAATGGATAATAAGTTTCCAAAAAACACCCAAGGCAATCTGCCAGCGTACAATACCTACAACACAACATCGCCAATGCAAAAAGAGCTACAGGCGGTACAGGCGCAGCAACAGCAATCGCAAAGCTCGTATCCTGGGGTGGTGGGTGGTACACCTTCAGAATTCAAAGGCATTCAGGGTTATGATACTCAAGGTAACCCAATCATTCCACCCTTTATTGTTCAGCGTCATCAAATTGAACAGAACTTGGGTCCCACATGTAAAAGCGACGGGGGATATCACAACTTGCGTATGCACTTGACAGCCAAAAGCCTGCTCTTTGCTTTCCTTGCTATTCCTTATTTTTGTGGTTATAAAGGAAAACGAGTGGTAAATGATAAGAAAAAGTAAAGGTTTTTCTACTCTGATTTTCACAGAAAAAAAAAATTACTTTTTATTAAATGTAGTGCGAATGTACAAAATGCCATCAAAAATTTCCAAGTATTGCTCTTTCAACACAATAAATTTAAATTTGTTTTTTGGAGGGTACGATGACCACTGAATCCATGGCTACAGTCTTGTCATAGCCACGGGTCTCTCCTATTCTTCTATTTGTCATCTCCTTTACTTTTAGCATCGTCAGTCTGTAAAGCCACCAAGCAACACAGACAAAGATCAATACACTACAGCCCATGGTGATCACTGCTATGCGATGAGCAGAAGGGGGTAGATCGGGGTTGGACAAATCTGCAAGCTGAGAGCCTATCCAAACGTCCAAACATACTTTGGTAGACGCCAATGCTGCCGCCAGCAAGTACTGACGTGCACTAATAGTTGAGATAATTGATAAAAGCATGTTGGTTATAGGCCAAGGAATAGGTGAGAGTCGAATCAGGATCATCATCTAATCATTCAGTTCATTAAACGATCGCTCTCGTGTGTCTAATTACCTTAAATCCTCCTTGCTCAATAGCTTCTTGTATAGCCATGTATTTTTCTTGCTTAGAGGGTGAAAGTTTAATAAACCGCGCAAAGTCGTACTTTCTTATCAAGAAAAAAGCGGTCGTGGCACCTATGAAAGCACCGGCAATAGCGGGTAAGATGCCTCCAGGGAATCCATAAATAAAGCCAGTAATTGATGTTGAAAAAGTAAACCCAATAAGAGGTGGTATAGAGGTCAAAGTAATGAGACAAGTAAGTAAAATAGGGCTGTAAGGTGTTGTACGGAGACTGATGGCTACAGCTTGTATGACTAAAAGAAAGATGTCAACCGCGTTTTTCTTTTGTTTTCAGTTGGAAAGAATTAGTTACGTTCTCTGATCGTAGCTCGATGAATGGCAAAGAATACAATAACTATAAGAGCCACAGCCCCACCAATAAGCGCGATGCCTTTTTTTTGCATCGTTTATAAGGCTATTGGAATATTGTTTAGTTTTTTTTTTTTTTTAAAAAAAAAAAAAAAAGGGTATAAAGAGAAAAAGTCCTTTATTTCAAGCGATTTCCTGAAAACCGTTGTGCTGGAATTGAAAACCGTCCAACAGATATTTTTGAATCAAAACAACAAAGCTTAGTTTTAAGCCATTACAACGTGTTTTCTTTTCGTTTTTTTTTTCCTTGTATGTAACTTACTAATAGACAGGCAATTGAAAAAAGCGATATACAGC
Organism: Sporodiniella umbellata; assembly: GCA_025677835.1. NCBI lineage: Eukaryota > Fungi > Mucoromycota > Mucoromycetes > Mucorales > Rhizopodaceae > Sporodiniella > Sporodiniella umbellata. The sequence goes on along the minus strand of JAIXMR010000092.1, from coordinate 14,211 downwards.
TTATCAATGGCTCTTTTGACAACCCGTTTCTTTTTGTTCCAATTGCCTTTTTGGTCTGATCTTTGTCTGTAAATAACCCAAAATGTTTCAAATGAAGCCATCTTTTTTATAAAGCAGTAGAATACGATCAGGACAGTATGAATTTACATTGACTGAGTTACTCGAATCATATTTCTTTTTTTTTTTTTTTTTTTTTGGGTTCAGAGTCTAGCTGTTTACAGTTATAAGGCCTTGCTGGATTCTCTTTAAATGTTATTCTGAGTTACAATCAAGTAAGGTGAGCGAGCGAAATTTTTCAATAGCCCTTCACCAGTTTACGGACACTACCAATGTAATACATTGGTTGTGCCTTATTGCTTTGTATGCTCTATACCATAACAAAAAAGTAAGACTCTATACAAACAACTAGCTAAAGCTGAGTAAATGAAGTATTAACAAACCTAAAAAAAAAAAAAAAACGTTTGTGCCAGTCACTGTTTTATTATCTTGGTACGTTAAGGACTAAATAGCCTTTGAACCAAAAGAAAGTATTGCTGGTTGTCTTGAGTAATTGTGCGTGCTCCTTCTTTCATCTACATGTCACTGAATAAGAATATTTGTAGTGATGGATTTTTTCGTTTCTTTTTTCAACATAATCTGGTTTTCTAACGCTTGTTTGGAATCACAAGAGTGTTTAGCTTTTTTTTTTTTTGTATATAAAAAAAGGAAATCGAAAACGATGCCTAACCTAATTCCGTTATCCATTCAGATATCCTTACAGTAATAGAGTGTATAGAGTCTGGCCAGAAGGTCTTTTTTTAGAAAAAGAAAAACCCACTAGTTTGAGAATGGAACACTCTAATCACGTTCAGCTACTGAAAAGGGATAGTCAGACTGTTGTTTAGTACGATTGCAATGTTATCGTGAAAGGCTTCTTTTTAAAAATTTAAAGGCAGGGGACACACAACCGCAGTAGCATCAGTTAAGCCATCCTGGTCCACTATTGATAGAAGAGGCCTAGATCAAATGGCTTTAAGATTAAGAATAAAGTTTGGTTTTTTCAATTGACATGCATTTAGCAGGGTACACAAAAGAACATGCAATACATTGTACAATCTATCATACCATTGGGTGTACCACTGTAAAAAATCCAAGTGTCTCTCATAAGATTATTCGCTATAGCACTTTATGTATTGCAAAAATGAGAAAGGTGTGTTCAAGAGTTTGGCCTTTCTTATTTATTACATTGTTACTGCCTTTATTTCTATTTTTTCTGTTCAAGCAACACCACATCACCTACTGATGTGGAGTCTTTCAGTCTTTTTTCGATAGTAATAAGAAGTACTATCTTTGTTCTCATTTTATGCTCCCCTTGTAATTCTATGGGAAAAAAACAAAAAAAAACAAAAAGGTGCCTGCATTTGATATACTCACTGTTTCGCTCTTTTTTTTTTTTTAAAAAAAAAAACAAAAACAAAACTGCTTCATCAGAAAACGTACAACAAAGCCGAGAGAAAAAAAAAAAGGGGGGGAGCAGGGGGAAGAGAAATAGAATACTACAAAGTTTATATACATACGCTTAACAAATACTTTAGGGAGTGATGGGGTTACTTTTATTATCGTTAGAAACAATCTTATACTCAATGTTGTTTATTAAATATAGGATGAGAGGGAAAAGGAACTGCATTTAGGGAAGCATTTTCATCCATTGCGAGGGGGAAGAAGGGTATCATGAAGGGGTGTGAACACATTGAGAGAAGAATGCCTTTATGTACAGTATTAAAAGGAAGGGTTATGAAGGAACTTGGGCCGTTTTCTATGCTGATTTAGTGTTAGATAGTCAACAGCATTAGGGTTATTATGTGTAGGTGTGGTGGTAGGTGAAGTGGTGGTAGAAGAAGTACCTGTTTCATCAATTAGCAGAGGCGTGGTAGTACCTGTAGGTGTAGTGGCAGAGTAACTGGTTGGAAGCTTTAGATGAGCACAGTGTTTTTCCAGTATATCATACAAAATGTTTTTTGAGAAGGGCTTTGGTAAAATGTCGTTCATACCAATACTAATGTACTCCATGATATTGGCTTGAGTAAAATTGGATGTCATAGATACAACAGGGGTAATAGAATCGAAACGTCTAATGTTTCTGGTAGTGGTTATGCCATCCATGTTGGGCATCATGATATCCTATATTCTGTTAGTACTGGTAGACTACTCTGGTAATGTAAATCAATTACCATCAAAATCAAATCGTATTTGCTTGTATTCAGTTTCTCTAGTGCCTCCAGCCCATCCTTTGCGAACTCCACGGAGCATTTCATGATTGTTAGCATTCGACCAGAAACATCTCTATAAACAGAATCGTCATCTACAAGTAGTACCCGAGGAGGGGTTGTCCAATTAGCGTCTCTCACAGTTTTGCTTTTCCCCTTATTAGTTGCAAGATATTGCTGCTGTTGTTGCAATTTATCCAAAGCATGGGTCAATGAGTTGTTGTTGGTTACTTTGGCTGTGATATTTGCTGAATTACTAGGGGCTTTGTTGACTGTAACTATTTCAATGCATTGTTTCAAAAGATCGTCTTTTTTAACCAGATGCTGCTGAAACTCGCCGAGTTCAGAGTTTACCACCTGGCCACGTGTATGCAATTGGTCTATAGTTCCTTCTAATTCTTTGTGGTATTGCTTGATTTGGTTTACTTGTGATTGAATCTTTTTAATGACAAGTCGGATATCTTTTATTACATATTGATCCTCAACTGATGTTGTTTGGGCAGGTTTTTCGGCTGCAAAACGATCTTCTTTCGGTTTAACCGTGATCTTTCGTTTGATTTCTTCTAATAAATCCTTTCTGTCCTTTCTAAAGTGTTCATGTTTAAATTGCCATGTCTAGTTAAATCAAAATTAGTATGAGTCTGTAAACATATACTATTACCTGATCTTGCTTGTTATTTCTTATTTTATGAAAATCGTATTTGTTCAGCTGGCGTACAAAACTTGCAAAATTACAATGTTTAAAGTGTTGAGGCAAAATCGTTTTTGTAAAATCATTTGCGTCTCGGATAACAAAGCCAGCACCTGAACTATCCCACCGGACGGTGTCTATAAAAACTGGGTTTTCTAGCATTCTAAAAAAAAAAAAAAAAAAAAAATACGTTGTCTGTTTATTAGTTTCATACAATTTCAGATATAATGATTAGAGCGACGAGTACGTACGAGTAAAGCTTATGGATAAAATCAGGTATGTTGGCTCTATTGTTTTTTTGAGTTAATTCTTCCATGGTAAAGTAAGTGAAAGAAAAGAGAGAAAAAGGATACAGGAAAAAAGATATATAAAAGGGAAAACAGGGAAAAATAAAAAAGTTTTTTTGTGTAAAAGAAGAAAGAAAAAAAAAGTTTAGGCCTTAAATGGTTATTCCAAGTCACTTACCAAAAAGAAAAAAAACCTAAAACATGAAACTTGTTAAATCACTTTTCAAATCCAACACAAACAGACAAATGCATATTCATTTGTACAATCATAAGGAACGCCTACATTTACTTTTACTTGTGATTTCTTTTATATCTTGTGCAAGTTTAGATTCGAAAGCAGTCTTATTAAATTATCTAATTGACTGAAATTCAAAGCCGGAGAATAGTCTGCTTTTCAATAATCTACAGAAAAACCTCAAAAAAAAAAAAAAACGTTTTAAAAGAATGCAAAATCCTCGATCTAGAGCCATAACTTAGATGAGATGTTTAGGGAACAGTACTTTCAGAGCTCGCTTTTAAGCCCTGTCGAAAACGGGTTTTTATTCAAGAAGCTTCTTTTCTGTTTTTTTGTCTCATTATCTATATGCCTTGTTTGACAATTGAAAACGAAAACTATAGAAGGCAAAGTAGTTGATGAACAGTACTCAGGCAATATTACAGACAGATATGGAAATGCAACGCCATCATTCTAGTACAAATGTATATGATATGGCTGTACATTTCGCTTTTTATATATTACTTCTGCTTACCTAGTATATTGTCGTTTCAAAGCAATCACAGTGATGTGCAATGTCAAGACAGCAACAACAAAAAAAAGGGGAAAGCATATGTTGAATAAATAACCATTGTGTTTAAACAAGTCTCAGGGGAGATAAAGCAACTTTGTTAAAAGGTCAAACAGTCTAGTAAACAATATTTGTTCAAGTAGTATAGCTGGATTTATGAAAGCCTCTTTATTTTCGGAAAGTATCCTATCATACGATATTCAATATACATTTTCAAATCAGACATTTCCGGCCTTTGTTTTTTTTTTTTTAAAAAAAAAACCTTTTGCCGTAAGGCTTTGTCGAAATAAGATTTGATTGAAACTAGGACACCATAGACTCCTGTAAAGCCAGACCAGCTTAATTTTTGTTTCACTTCTATACTCCTGTTTTGAAATTCAGACTGTATGATAAGGGGGCAGAGAGATGCGTACTTTTAGAGGATTGCAGAAAAAAAGACGGTATTGTAGCGTAGCTTGAGTTTTCGTGCTAAAGAAAAAGGAGAGACTTGTAAATGTAGTATAACACGGCCATTTTAGATTATATAGCACAAGACAATAAGGCCTATAAGATGTGTTTCTTTTCATTACTAGATTGCTTTAAAATACATTGTATTGGTGGAGCTGTTAGCCCAAAATAGGAAAAATGCTATTTTCCCCAAAAAGGACAACCGCAGTAGAAAAAGACTACGTTGTGCCATAAAAAAGAGGAGAACAGAATAATGGCTTTGTGTTTGAAACAATTAGATTTTGCTTTCCAGTCTTTGTTTGTTTACCTCGAAAATCTTGATACGCTTGATAAAGCATTGTTGTGAGGGTTTAATTACAGTAAAGAATTCTTTGTTCGGTGGTTTTCGTAAAGCACTGGAACCCTTTATTTCAAATTAATCGAATGTTTTTTGATATGCGGTATCAAAAGTCTTGCAACGCTCTTAGATTGTCTGATCGTAGTCTGAGTCTTGGCCTATGTGATACATCTGTTTTATATCTGTATCCAAGGCAAAGAGGATGGTTACAGCACATCGCTCACTAGTACATCCTCAACTTCGAACTGAAAGCCGAATACTAATGCTCAAGCTGTGATCACACAGACTCTTACAAATATGGCGACATCAGGTCACATATTGCACTGTGAGAATTTATAAAAACAAAGGGTCATAAGACTATTCAAAAACCAATATCAAAAAGCGATTTTTAAAATAAGTGTCGTTTGTCCACGGTGCTTTGCGTATATTTTGTATTGTAAATTTGATTGAAATATACAAATTAACTTCCAATTTACAGTACAAAATATACATAACGCACTTTAAAAGTCAACAGCTTTAAATAATCAACGGGTAAACATTTAGCAGTCAACCGTTTGCTTGACTAAAATCTGAAAATCTCGAAAGATAACAAAAACATATTTTTCTAAGCGCACTGTTTGATATAGTAATATAAAAATAGCACATCCCATAAGTTATGAACGGTCAATGATTGAATCTGACCTATGCCCTTTCTTTTTATGAGCTTTAAACAAATCTAGACGATTTGCAACCTTCACAAACTATTTAATTAAAAGCCATTGAATTTAAAGTTTGTACCGACTACAGGGGTTCAGTCAATGACTGGGTATCTAAGCATTAACAATGTAGAATGTTCTAGTCAAATTTGCTTCAACATAGAAGCTTTTTTTTTTTCAAAAAAGTGAAACAAACAATAGATTTTCAGTTACATAGGAGCATGATATCGTCTGCCTGCTAAAAAAGGTCGTTTGACTACAGTATCCTTTTATTGAATTCTAGAGCCTCCATGATATTATCCATTCACAGACAAAAAAAAGGGGGAGGGACGTTTTATATAACAACTCCTGTTCATATATACCACCATTCTCTTGATCATACTTGCCTAGATTCAAATGTCTGTAAATAAAACAGTATCTATAGATATATATTACCTTGCCCTATCTACGAATTAGAGAGCATGTGCTCCTTGGAAAGACATGCCTGATACACTATCCTCTATGTCATCATCTTATGTGCCGTCGTTGATGCAAAAGTATAGTAACTGAATGAACTAAACGAAATTTGGGTACACTGTTCTAGATTTTGGTATGTAATGGTTCAAGCCTTTTGTCAAGTGTGTAAGTACTTTCCCAAAAAGGTGCGTAGTTCATATGCCTTTTCTAGAAAACAGTTCAATAATACTATAAACGTTTTATGCCCGTAACATTACCGTTTTTCTTTTTATGGTGTGTGTGAATCTTGATTTCTCGCGGAGCAAAATGTGTAGTCATGTATTCTTCCCTCAAAATAAACTTTTTGTTTTACTTTATATATTGTTATGATATTTGCTAATTGACTACGACCTGATGTTATGGTTTTCTAGAATATGCAGTAGTTTTTCATATGTATAAGCTTGACTTTTTTTCCTTTTAAAACCAGTGTGTTTAAACTATCTTTGTACAATGCTTTGCCCCATGACTGAGTGACAATCTCCGCATATTGCACTCCTATTTCAGTCCTACTACCATTATTTGGATTAGTGAGGATCGCCCTAAGCAATTTTGGCCTTATCTAGAGCTAAAATATATATATCAAAGCTTTATGTTTTGTATAAACACACGATGGAAAGACTTTTGCGACTTAAACAATCCGCTTCTTTTATTTAAGCCGACTTTCTTATGACCAGATGGATGCGTGTGAGTATACATCGTGCCCAATAATATTGTGTTCAGTGTTGCATCAAACGTGACTTTAAGTCGCAATATACTAAACCGCACAAGCGCAAAAAAGTTCTTTCTCTAGAATTCGAAAAGTATTTACTTTACCAAAAAAAAAAAAAACAATAAACCCTGAAGTGTATGTCTATTTTATTCTTTTATTTACTTTTTTTTTTTTTTGGTGTTTATTTATTTTATACTATTTTTAAAGGCTTTTTTTTTTTTTGTTTTTTTTACAACTTAACGTCTTCCATGAATTCCTCTTCATCCTCCTCACTAGAAGAGCCTTCTTCAGCAGGTTTATCAGTTGTACTTTGCTTTTCAGCAGTTGAAAGTCTTTGCTTAAACTCTTGTTTCAGCTGATAGTTACCAGCATAAGGGCCTCTTTTGTTTAAGATACAAATTTCTGGCAAAATTTCCTTCAAATATTGGTTTGGTTGCTTAGTTTCTTCCATGATACCCTTAAAAGACCAATAAGGATATCTGTCGAAAGCTGCAAAAAGCAAATCCATAAGTTCGTTTCTCGGTATACGAGTAGCTTTCTCTTTGTCTGTTTTGATTTTTTTGGATGCCTATAGTCAAAGTCAACAAGAAAAATAGCTCTGCCATTCCCTACCACAAAGTTCGAAAAATTGCTGGTTGGCATAACATTACTAGCCCCAGGTGCAAATACGGGCTGGTTATCATGTCCTAGCACTTGTGTAGTTCTCTGGGGCGTTCCTGCTTCGCGGACTCTTTTCCGCATAATGTCTCTATAAGCGTTGGCCTCTGTAGGTACAGCTACACATTCATGATGTACTGTACCACTAATGCTCTTGCCATGCTCTGTTTGAGAAAATACAAACTTGTTCTGAACTTCAGCCGAGGAAAGCGATATACTGTATTCCTTTGGAATGTTGGCAGTCATTTCGTTTTCTGGTAAATGAAGCGAAATCTATGTAGAGTAAGTAAAAGAATTAAGAAAACCATTAATGTCAATCAGTTTACTCTTGATGGCTTTCCTGGGGTTCTATTACATGATTTGTATGAATCTAAATTTTCTCTTTACGTAAAAAAGCTTACTTTACGGTTCTTTATATATACGGAGACTTCCTAAGCTGACATTATCTTGACCCACATTTTTCCACGCATCTGAAAGGAATTTTGGAACCTCAAATCCACATTAAAAACTGACCCTCTTTTTTTTTTTTTTTTTTTTTTTTGGCATACCTTCACTAACCAAACTTTGTTATCAGCTTGATCTAGTTTAAGGTCTTCGGCATCGTCTTCATCGATGACGCCTTCCAATGATCCTGGATCATCTTCAAATAGAGCATCGACCTCATTATTTCCAGACATTTTGATATTTTGAAAAAAACAAGAGAATAGAAGTTAAAAGCGTATGTGTATGTATAAATGTTTCAATCTCAGAGCATTTCATTGGCTGTTTCTATATGTACCGCAGCGGTCTCCCTACGATAGAAAAACAAGGAACAAAGGTTTGAATAGTATCTGAAATCAAAATGTATGGCCTATTTTTTCTTTCTTTTAAAGTATATTGCTTAGATGTATTCATGTGTTATCCTCTACATACATACCAGTTTTAAATGAGAACATATATACATTTATTGCAAAACTAAAGCTTGTGTATGTTCATATAATAATTATCTAACAAAAATATAACAGCTTTTGATATCGCCTGGGCAGCTTGTTCTCTTCCTTCTGAATTCAATCTAAACTTTTGGGGAATTTCTATTTGAACAGCATCCATTCCCTTATTGTCTTTTTTGCTGTGGAAGTGGTAGGTTTGGGTGGTATAAGCTCCATGAAAATACAAAAAGTCATCGGGATCATTAGTAGTTGAAGGTACAGCAGGAACGTTTAGCTCACTAATTCTGTCACCAAAGAGATGAAGAACTTGCTGGTATACAGTTACTGTTTGACATCGCTGAGCTAAAGATTGAATGGAAGATTTCTGTAAAACCAATTCACTCAACGACGATGGTGAACTTTGTTTGATATCATCGGGCTCTAATAAGTAACCAAGCTCAATCATTCCATGCTTGTGTGTATGGCCTATGCAAACTAGGTGAGAAGAAAAATTGGCAAACTGAACGGTTTGCCTTTTAAACTGTTACCATGTATATCTATCAAGATACCAAAACTGTATTTTTTGTGTAAAGACTCAATGGAGCTCTTAATACTATTGTGGTAGTCACACCAGAGTTTTCTGCCTGCTTCTGTTTCTGTACCTTCTTCGATTGGTCGGTTCGTGTCTGCTTTCCTCCTTGAAACTAGATTAAAAACGACAAAAGGCGACTGCTTGTAATGCTGCATAATTTTCTTTTGTATGGTTTCGGCAATTTCTTTAGTGTATAGATCGCGCAGAATAAGACTGCCATCGCGAACTCGGTCTGGTATAGACTCTGGCCTTTTCCAACCTCCATGAGGTGCAGTAATAATCAAAGGTATAGTTCCATTGACCAACATCAAGTCTCCAGTGACCTTTTCTCCAAAAGCTTCACAGCCTTGAGGATCGTACATTAAGAAGAAAGAAAGGTGAGAAACACTAAGTGATTCACAAGCATTTCAAAACCCTAGATTCTTTAGTTGTAAAAGAAAACCTATTCAAATTCAATTACCGCTATCCACCCAAAGTCTTTGTCTTTATACATAGAGCCTGGATTTTCCAATTATAAGCCTATATAGAAAAAAAAAGCAACAAAAAACAACTGGTCACTTCTTTTCGTATATTCAAAACATAAGAAGATACCCGAGTAAAAAAAATTCATGTGTATCTATGACGATATACTGACTGCTTTAAATAAGGAACACGGCTCAAAAAATACCCTCGCCCAGTCCAAAAGTTAAATAAAAAAATACTTCTTTGCATTGGCTGATAAAACCAGGTTTTGTAAGAATATCAATGGCCTCCCTTTCTTTTCTTTTTTTTTTGCTATTATTTAATTGTACTATTCTTTTCTTTATGCTCTATCTCTTTAATAGTCTTTACTAATCTGATTACTGCCAATTGTCCTAAAGCTGAAATTGAATTAATATGACATGACTCCATAAAAACAAAGGTTTTCTTTGGCAAATAATTATAAATATAAGCCAAAGCAATCGTAGAGCTGTCGGCGGATTTGTTGATCTTGTACGTATCTGCTTACTTGCTATGCAACTGCCATAAATTTTTGCAAACAGACAAATTTATTTGAACACTCTTTTAGATGAAAAAGTAACACTCGGAGATATATTGTGGCATCATTCATAGTCTTTTAAAACCACGATGTTATGCTAGAATAGTTAGATAATAACGGTGATTGGCTGAAGAAAGCTTCAATCTAGAAAAAGCCTTGTGTTATTTTTAGAAAAGAATTGCTGTCAAAAGGATTTTGCTTACTTTCTTTTCTTTCTTTTTGTTTTTGAAGATATAATTCGAAACATTTATGTAATCAAATTTAAAAACATGAATCAGCCTGGTATTCTTTCTGAATCCCATTTACTTTCAAATAAACACAGAAAAGACCAACAGAAAGCCTTTCAGGTTTTATTTACTGCTATTTTTATTAGCAAGCAAAGAGAAAAAGAAAAACTTACAAAAGCTACCAAACTTTATAGCATTTCTATTCAAAAACAGCGCAAATCATTTTACAGGCACGCATAACTATACCTAAAGTTGACAAAAGAGAGCCTGATGGTGTAGAAGAAAAAAGCAAACTGGTAATTTTGAGACAAAAAGGCTATGCTAAAGCTGATGTTTGTTTAGTTCAGTATTGAAACTGAGGGGATCGAACTACTTCGGGACGATTTAAAGAGCTGGAAAACCATATCGGACATTGAAAATATGCCTCCAATGGTTATTAGTATATATCTAGATACCTCTAGACTGCCACCCAGTCAAATTTTACTTGGTACTCACAATTCTAATCGATGGGATCCTGTAGATTCGACTAACGCAGAACGATTTGTTCTTGAAAAATGGACCCTTGGTTTGAGGTAAACAGAACTTGTATGAGAAGTATGGCTCACGTGAGATAGGCAGTCTTCTTTACCTTACACCAATGAGCTGTCTAGTTCATACAAGCACTCTGCTGTATTTTTTAGATCGCTTTATTCTTTTGTTAGGTTAATGCCTGCTTTTAATCTTTGTCGCATTTTGTCAGATTCAAAGAAGCAAGGCATGCTGTCTATAGGCTATCACCTTTCAGATATTCATTGCGACTCTGAAATACCGATAAGTAAGCCACCTCCCTCTTCTAAGGGGTTTTTTTTTTCCTTTCATTGTTTTTATGATTGGGCCTTTTTTTTTATTGTGTATAACTATAGCCTCAAACTTAATGGAACACGGAAGTAATGAGTCAAATGAAACTTTTGAGTTTTCTGATCTTATAACACCTAACGGGTAAGTGATGAATACCGCAACCCTCTTTATCTATCGTTTTTTTTTTTCTTATCAATATCAATGTCTCTCTTTATACATACCCACAAATATCTGTATATATACTTGTGTACTTAATAAGCACGTATTACACAGAACTTTGAGCTTGAGTGTTGTTTATCGACGCTACAGCAACTTTCGATTAGAAGATAAAACTTTTGCCGAGACGAACCAACAAATACCATGCATTAATAAAAGATGGACGAGCCCCAACTGTGCTACTGCTGTACCTGAAGCAAAAAGTCAACTTAAATCTTGTGATGTATCGCTTTTCAAATCTCCTTCTTTATCATCTTCATCGTCAACAGAATCGAGCTGTAAGACCAAAAAAGAATTGTAGCTCAGAGGATTGAGGCTGCATATAGTTTTTCTTTTTGTATTCTCATGCATATTCATAGCACACATTGAAGCTCGAACAAGAAGTCTAACGATAAAACCTAGCTTTGGAAAGTACAAATCAGCAAACCTATCACTGAATAGACCAAAAACGAAAGATTTAAAGGGGATTTTGACTGAAGAAACACTTCGAGAATCACTACAAGATCTTTTACCTAAAGAAGGCCCACTTTTTCAAAAAACTTCCAACAGATCAGAAGCAAGTGTTCACAAAAAGACAATTTCCTATTTTCAGAGCTTGAAAAATACACATTGTTCTTTTTCTGAATCTCTATCCTCTAATATAGTCAATATACAAGAGGGTTCAAATTCATCGTCACACTCTTCTATTAATCGATTCTACCAGCCTGCCATACCTTCGCCTCTGCATACAGAACAGACCCCATTTTACGAAGAAAAAAATTACAAAAGATCCGACGACAGTGTTAAACATTTTTAATCTCGAGTTTGATAGCTGAAAAAAAAAAGTTACGTTTATATAAATAAACATATATATATATATATATATATATATACATTTGTGTGTGTGTGTGTGTGTGTTTGCGTATATGTATAGATAAATAAATAATTGTATTGAATCAATGTTAAAAAGGTAGAAGCTGCTTTTGCGAGGTACGATTTAAATCTCCTTTGACTTGATACATTAATAGAATAGCAACGCAAAAGAGTGATAGCAGAAAAGCAATAGGTGTGCGCATTGAGAACTTGTTATTTGCATTTTCTACGCTACTCATCAAAGCCACCAACAAAGTACCGCTCATATTACTTGCAGAAAGTAAATAAGCTGTAGGAATAATATCGCTAATAGGGTAAAGCATTTCGCATGCAAACTGAATAGTTGTAGGAATAAGAGCTATGGTGTTTTTTTTTAGTTGAATAGATCTGAGCTTCTCAGGTCTTTTTTTTTTTTTTTTTTTTTATTACCACAAGACGCTAAACCAAAGCCAATACTGTATTTACATAATTGTTGTTTACAAATTTTAAGAATAAAAGCGTAAATACAAAATGAGAAAATTCTTTTTTTTTTTTCAGTATATCTTACCAAGCAATAACCGAACCGAAAATAGAATTAAATTCAATAGCAACCAGCAGACCAAATATTGTAAAAGCAGATATCCAGCACATGAGACGATTTAACTGTACATATTTACGTGTTTTATCCAGGTAGTAGCCAGCCCAGATAGTCCCAATTGATCCAATAATGACTGTCATAGCACCCAAAAGGCCCACATGCTGTTCATCTAAAAGATGACCAAAGGGAGGCAACAGGATCTGAGCTAATAATGAGACAATGGCACACTGCCCTCCAGCGGTAATACCAAAGACACCCAAGAGATACATAAAAGTTTTCTGTTTCCAGATTTTTGCTACGCTGAAATCCGCATAGACACTATATAGAAATGATGTATATATTTAGTTGGGTTTGCGCCACTTGTATCTATATATATATATATGTGTGTGTGTGTGCACAAAGTTTTTTTTTCATACGTTGTAAAATAAGGTGAAGGTTTCTTGAATGATATCCAAATTAACATCAAAGCCAAAAGACTCAGGATGAGCTTTTTAAATGATTGGTCAAGTAAAGTACATAATTGACTCGTTTGTTTAGGATCTTATTATCTATATATAGTGAGTTTTATTTACCTGGATAAACAATAACTGAGGTATATCATCTATTGCTGTGGTCTTTTTAACAATAAGAGGTGTAAAGGCACATCCGATACCAACACCCAGTCCATTTGCAGTTATAGCAATGGAAGTAGCCAGATTGACTTCATTTAAAGGAAACCAGGCAACAACCAATTGCGGTATAAGGGTCATGAAAAAAACTTGAGCTATATATGTGTGTGTGCAGAAGAAAAAGTTAGTGGATCAGGATACACTTTTATCTAAATCGCTCACCAATAGCCGCTACAGTTTGACCAGAAAAAAGAATCATAAAGCCTGTAGGAGAAGGAAATGAGCCTAGCCACCGTAAGAAACACCCAAAGGCATTCAGAAAAGCACCCCAGGCGATTATTTTTGTTAGTCCATGACCATCTTTTGATTTCAAAAAGCTTTGAACCACCCAGTAGATAAGACAAGGATAGACCAACATGTATATAGAGGAAAGCATGTTGATAGCATTGATTGTGTATCCATTGACCTGTTCAAAGTAATAGTCTGTGAAAATATACACGCAAGGAGAAAAGGTAGACCATCTGTATTTATGAAAATATGAGTTTTAAGCGTTACTTGTTAATATAAAAGAGGTTACGCTATGGCACTTGAAAAGGTTAATAAAGAACAAGAGAAAAGAATAAACCATCGCCAATGAGTTATGTTTGATGTCAGTAAAGGAATCTGTTCTTGACAGTTCATTATTATTTGTAGAAAAAGGAGAGATAGGTGAATTTAGAAAAGGCTTTATATAGATATCCTACCTACAGCAACCGGGATTGGAATTTCTAAACATAATGCAAAAAAAAAAAAAAAAAAAAAAAGATCTGTATATGCGTTTGTTTATAGTAAATAGAAGTATGAGGTGGCTAACGTTTTTGTATTACATTAACTGTTCTCTCATTCTGAACATAAAAGAGATTCCATCTCATTTTCTTTAATCCATGCCTATAATACCCAACATATCAGGTCATACCAGTATACTAGGTAGAATACCAAGCGTGTTTTTTTTTAAACAAAAGGTCATCCAATAGTCTAGGAAAACAAG